>JAOTBA010028685.1:0-17506 GCA_025629845.1 Erythroxylum squamatum
TTTTGCTAATTTTTATATGTCAGGGTTTTTTTAGCAACTTTTGAATAACACAGGGTTATTAAGGCAATAAATTCCTTATAGAATTGTAGGCCGAAGCATTTGTATATGTTTTTGAGAAGCTGGCTAGCCATTTCAATTTATCAGGTCAGGGACAATCTGGTTGATACAATAGAGGCTCCAGAGTACGTATGGTCCCAATTATGGCCTCTTGCTAACACCACACATTATTTCTGATAACATCGGACACTTTTGAATTCATAGATGGCTCTGACCCATTGATCACTCTGGGAGTTGAGAGATCCTTCAAGATACTTCTAGGATGCCAAAGATCCTGCCATAAGAAAGTAGAATTTCCATTTTCTATCTTAAATTTGAATTGGTTCCCAATTAGATCCCTAACATGTAAAAGCTTTCTCCGACTCCACGAACTATTATTGGTATGTTAGGTACTCCAGAAAATTTTCCTTATAAGAATAATGGTATGCACCCACTTGACTCACAAAGCTTCACTATCATTAAAAAGAATTCCTTTTCCTATCAGAACATTATTCCTTGTAGACAAATGTTTAATGCCTAATTCACCCTTTCTTTGGGTCCATATGGGTCATTCCATTTAAACTTTGCATGAGCTTTCGACACAAACTTTCCATACCACAAGAAATTCCTTAGTTTTGTCTCTATGTCCTTAATAATGGAAGAAGGAAGAATAAAATGACTAGACCAATACACCTGAAAAGTTGAGAGAACAGAAATGACCAATTGAAGTCTATTAGGATAGGAAATAGTTTTATGGGTCCATTTGTTAACTCTAGCTTCAATTTTATCCAACAAAGATATGCAGTCCCTCTTAGACAAACGACCTATTAAGAGAAGTACCCCCAGGTACAGAATGAGAACATGACCTCTTTTAAGACCCGAAATTATTTCCATCTGATGGGCCATATGGTCCACATCATGAGATAAAAAAACTGACTCTTGCTAAGGTTCACGTCCATGCCAGACAAATTAGAGAAAGTGCGCATGTAATTAAGTAAAGTTTGGACCGAAACCAAATCAGCATGACAAAACAACATAAGATCATCTGCAAACAAAAGATGGGTGAGTTTAAGCACTTTACACATCCAGTGGTATTTAAAAAAAGCACTACCAGCTATAGATGCATTCAGGCTCCTAGAGAGTACCTCCATATAGATAATAAAGAGAAACGGATATAAATGATCCCTTTGTCTTAAGCCTGACTTACCTCGAAAAAATTTGGAGGGAGACCCATTAATCAAGATAGAATAAGAAGGCGAGGTTATACACTCTTCAATCCACTTAAGAAACTTAAGAGGAAAACCTACAGCTACGAGCACATTCAGGAAAACCTACAGCTACAAGCACATTCAAGAGGAAATTCCATTGAATTGAGTCATAGGCTTTATCCAAATCTACTTTAAAAGCACATTGCCTATGATTATTTGAAAGGTGGTTATTCTTAAAAATCTCTTGAGCCAACAGGATATTATCCCCTATTCAACGGTTCTTAATAAATGCACTTGGTTTGGGCAGATAATGTGAGGGAGTAACTCTCTAAGCCTATTTGCCATGATTTTCACGATTACCTTATAAATCATGTTATAGCAAGAGATTGGTCTATAATCAAACACAGTGGAAGGATGATCTTTCTTAGGAACAAGAGAAATAAAAGTAGAGTTAAGCTCTTTAAGAAGTCTCCCATGTTGGAAAAATTCTTGGATGGCCCGAGTAACTTCTTCCCCAATAATGCTCCAAGTTTGCTTAAAGAAAAAAACTATTAAAACCATCCAGCCCAGGGACCTTATTCGGGTTGAAGGAGTTAAAAACATCCCTAATCTCTTGCGCTGAGACTTCAGCAATGAGATTGTTTTTAAAATTCTCAGGAATCGGATAAGGAAAAAGAGCTGTCACATACTCTTTAGAGGGGAGTAGGTCTTTCTTGTTCCCAAGAGTGCTCTGGAAAAAACCTAGGGACTGTTTTGTATCTCTTCAAAATCAACAATCCTATGGCCATTTCCCATCATTAATGAGTGAATGTTGTTCCTGTTCCTATTTGACAAGATAGAATTGTGAAAGAATTTGGTGTTCCTATCCTCCTTTCTGAGCCACTTAATACGCTAAGATTGTTTATAGAATGACTCCTAATCGCCTAAGCTCTAATTAAGTTGTTAATGACTTCATTTTCCTTGGCAACCAGTTGAGGTCTATTAGGCAAATGTCTCATTTGATATTGGAAATTATTAAGGACAGCTTGACAAGTCTCAACCCTAGCATTCACATCCCTTACCTGATCTGAGTTTAGTAATTTGAGTGCATTTTAAACTACTTTAAGCTTAGACACCACTCAGAACATAGGAGCTCCCCGGACATGGGAAGTCCAACCATCTTTTACAGTCTTAAGGAAATTTGGCTGCGAGATTAGGAAGTTGGTAAACTTGAATGGAGAAGATCTCTTCTGCATGTTTGCTAAAGACCGAATCGCTACTGGAGAGTGGTCTGAGATGTTAGGATTTTGAATCACTCCATATGATCTAGAAACCAAGAACTCCAAGCTGAATTGATAAGGGCTCTATCTAACTTTCTTGCTATGAAGAGGTCACCAGATTGCTTATTGTTCCACGTAAAACTAGGACCATTAGAATTTAAATCATACAAGGCACAGTCCTCAACACACTTCCTAAACTCAGTTATTCCATTAATAGCTGAGGAACTAATAGGCACAGCCTCATAAGAAAACAAATTAGCATTAAATTCCCTAGCAATAATCCAAGGTTGATTACTAACAATGAGTTTGATATTTGAAAGAGCAGACCAGAGAGACTTCCTATGATTATAATGGAGAACACAAGAAACAATTCAGATTCCAAGCTAACACTAACCTAGCATTTGAAGCTTGATCTAAATTACTATAATCATGCCATTTAGGAAACAAAGAAAAGCACACATTATTCAAAATAGGAAGTGACTTAATCCTAGATTCAATCAAGCATATAAAAGAAACCGACAACATCTTAAGATATGATTTCACAACTAGCTGTTTTTTTAGTTGTTGAGACCCCTAACATTCCAAAAAACGAAAGCCATATCACAAAACAGAACTAAAGACCTACGAATTTTGTCACCAAAAGCCTTCCAAAAATCAATTTTGATGACATAATTAGGGGAGGAGTTTTTTCTCTAATATCCTTTCATAAGCTCTTGAACAATTGATATATTATCACCAATCAGTCTACCTTGTATAAATTCAATTTGATTATCAGAGACAAGAGTGTTCAACACTATCCTCAGTCTATTAGCCAGAATTTTAGAAATCACCTTGTAGAAAAAAATTTGAGCATACAATAGGCCTAAAATCCTCAAGAGATGTAGCATTAGATCTCTTAGGAATTAAGCATATGTGAGTCCTGTATAACTTTTTAAGGAGGATAGTTAATAGTAGAATTGCTTAATAGCTCTCTTCACCATAGGACTAGTATCCCTCTAAGTCTATTTAAAGAAGAAGCCATTAAAACCATTCAGGGCTTGGGGATGTATTGGGATTCATCTGAAGGACTACTTTTATTTCTTTATCACTAATGGCCTTAATGCGTAAGTCAGATTGCTCTTGCGTAATCCTCTTCTTTATAAATGAGAGTAACAAGGGAGATTTTGATGAATTGGATTGGCTATAGAATCTCTTAAAATGTTCCTCAACTTTAGCAAGAAGATCCTTCTTCTTAGAGATTGTAGAGCCATCAAGCAAGCTTAGTGAACAAATTTTATCAACATTCCTTGTAGCTAGAATAGAATTGAAGAGGAATTCGTTAGACACAAATGTATTGATGTGTGTTAACCACTAGTGATACTAAACCCCTTTGTAGAGCTTACTAAAAGCCTCTATCCTCCACCAAAAAATTGTTAAACCTAAAAGGACCCCTTCTTATAGAATTATGGAAGAGATTCTCCACTAGGATAGGAGAGTGATCTAAGAATAACAGATATAAAAGGTTGTTACATTATCAAGAAACTGGGCAATCTAGTCCTGATTAACCAAGGAGTGGTCTAGCTTTCTTCTCAAAGCCCATCTTCTACACTATAGGAGCAAACGTTTCCTCGTAGTCAATTCCATATTCCTAAGTAAACCCTTTAGCATCCAGTCATGATTTGTATCTTTCTACTATTCCATCAACTCGATATTTAATTTTATAGACCCATTTTCAGCTAATAACATACTTGTTTGGAGGTAAATCAACCAAGTCCCAAGTAATAGTGTTGATGAGAGCCTATAGTTCTTCTATCATTGCTTGCTACCATAAAGGGTCAAAATTGACCTTGCAATAAGTGTGAGGTTCATATAGAGAAACAATAATGAATAAACAAGGAAATCTTTAAGATGACTAGAGCATTGACTTACTCAAGCGGAACAAGAAGGAAATGTTTCACTCTGTAGATTTTAGTGAAGGAGTAGATAAGGAAGGGTTATTTGATGAGTATGAAGAATCTACAATTGGGGGAAGATTCAATGGGATGAGGAGTGAGTCGTGTTAAATTGTTAGAGCTAGAAGACTAAGTTATAGGAAAAATTTCAGAAAATAAAATCAGTATTTTTTTTCATAATCTAATTTATTATTAACTAAATATATACTATCTAAAACTTAATGTTAACTACAAATAATAATAGTGAATAATATAATTTAAATTATTCAATTTTTAATTATTTTTTAAATAAAAATAAAATACTTTTAAAATTTATAATTATGTAATAACTATATTTAAAATTTAAAATTTAAAATTTCTTTAAAATAAATAAAAATTAAAAATTAAAAGTATCTTTAAATTACATACATTTTAATGTTTAAAATAATTAATTTAAAATAATTTTTGAATGAAAAATATTTAATTCTAAATAATAGGATTAGCTTTTGTAATTTAAATTGCATTAATAAAAATATTTCACAAAATTATATATTTAAATATAAAAATATATTAAGATTTACTATTAAATATTGTATAAGAGATCAAAATAAAGTATTCACTTAATTAATTTATATAATAAATCTATCTTAAATTTTATTTAATATTCAAATATTTTAATAATAAAAATATAATTACATTGATATTAACAACTAAATAGGATTTTATTTTGTTTTAAAAATAAAAAATAAAGATGAAAATAAAGATGAAAAATTATAACAAAAAACCAAATAACCCCAAAATTTTATTCAACCTAAATAACTAAGTGATTCAATTATAAAGGTAAAGCGCAGTTTTATTTTACATAAGAAAGTTAAGATTTGACATATCACATCGATATTCTTTTGAAATAGAAATTAATGTGCATTAGAGATTTTGTACTTCAACTTTAAGGAAAAAAAGAATATTCTTATTGATGTAAATATTTTTATAATTTTTCTTTAATATTAGTTGGAAGAGCAAGTTGTTTTGATCAACTAAAGATAAATATTCAACTGTTAGAGACAGAATTGGTCATGACATGACTCTAACAGTTGAATATCCACCTTCAGCTTTTGTGTTTCTATTTTTAAATTTCATACCCTTTTTTCTATTTAAAGATATAAATTTGTGTATAAAGACATTGGAGGGTGAAAATGGAGCTATAGGCACAATTCTGTACAAGAGAAAGAAGCAACTCAAAATTAGCAATGCCTTACTCTTGCATTATTTCGTCTACTTTTCCTATAACATATACTTTTTGGAATTTTCAAATTAGGATGGTAAAATTATATCATGTTCCTTTTTTTGGAAATTGAAAATTTATTAAATTCTCAAAGTGGCCACCAGTTCAAATTAGAACAAAAAATATTTCTTAACTTTCATCCTCTGGCAAATTCCATATGGTCTTTATTCTATTACTCGCATTTTTATAGACCTTGTATCCAAGTGTCGCTACAACAAAATTGATTTTTGGCTACAAAAAATGTAGCTAAATGTCTAAAAAATTCACTTATAATTTTTAAGTGAAGCATTGTCAAATCTTCGTAGATAAAAACTATAAACAACATTTACAAAAATCATAGCCAATAGTTTTGTTGGTTGCGAAATATTTTTAGCTACGTTTTGGAAAATGTAGACAAAATTTTTAGCAACATTTTTCTAAACGTAGCCAAAAAAATTTAGCCCCATTTTTGAAAACGTAGCCAAATATTTTTAGCTACGTTTTTAGCTATTTTGTAAAAGTACCGATCTAACCTGCTAAATAATATTACATTTTAGGATCTATCTAAATATAATTAATTTTTATATAGAGTATTCCTCAATAATCTAAGTAAGTTTGTATGGTAGGTTGGTGAAGCTTTCATGGTCATTCTTCCCGAAGTTCCATGTTAGAAACTCGATAGTAGTAATTAATTAATATCCCATATAAAATGGCTATATTGAATATACAATCTGGCATTTATGTAGACTAAACGTAAAATAAAGAATTTCATGCCTATTCCATCAAAGAGAAAAAGATATAATTATTTTTTCAGACATTTCACAAAAGATTCCAAGATACTGTGACATAAGACTCGATAGATAAGGTAGAGAAATTCCCTATGTCTAGATCCCCAAGAAGTCTCCTTACATGCTCAAAGGCATCACTTGACACAGACAAAGATCTTCCCCTAATAGTTGATTCATCGACAGCAGATAGTTTCATTAGTTGTTGGAAGCCTTGAAATTTTGATTCATTGCTACCCTCTTCCAATAACTTCTTGGCTCTAACTGAACTAGTAGAATATGCATTAACCAATTTCCCAGATGTTGTATGGAATAGTAATTTAAATAAACCCTACATACAATTTGTTTCACTTAAGGAATAAATAGTATTGAAATATAACCTTAATTTCTTCGCAATCCTTTGAAAAGTTAAATCCCAACAGCTAAATAAGTTAAATCAAATAGTATAAGGAACCCAAATTCAAGACTGTCACGATGAGTAGAAAGAGTTTTTGAAAATCGACGACTGTTTCAAAACTATCAATTTGCCTAATCCTGTACGGAGCATCGAAACATTGTCACTTCCTCCATTTTCATATACATTCTCTAGAAGATTCAAACAACCTTTACATAACACATAGTACATAAAATCACGCATTCATCTAATAACTTCTTAACAGAAAATGACATATAAAGAATAAAGAGAGAGAGTTGAGTCAAATGAAACTAAAAACCTTGAAGAAGAAAAAGATTGATCAATGAAGGCAAGCAGTGATTAGACTTAGTGAACATATTTGTGTCATTTTTGGAGTCAAAAAATATATGTTACGACGACATTTCACGATGAGTTTATGTTATTGTTTTTATTTTGAAGATGCAATAGAAACAAAAACACACATACATATAAAGCAATGACATGGTAAAGAGTAAAGAAAGAGCGCAAAACATTGAAAGTTACAAGTTTTTCATTCTAAAAGCTTTGGGTAGGAGTCAACTATTGTATTAGATAAAATAAAAATTCTATAAAGCAACTATATTAATTGCATTAAGTTAAAATAATATCAATACCCAAAAAGAAAAAAAAATCATCTTATGGGAGTTTATTGAAACATGGCTAATAAGATCCTAAAACCAATTTCCAAGAAATTTTCAATATAGTAATTAAAGAATTTAAGGGAACAAAGCCACAAACCTAGTGACAAATATTTATAAAAAAATGTTTTTTATTTTAAGCTTTGTTTGCTTTTTATGTTGTCACAAGAAGATAAGCAAGGCGTTTCAGGTATTCAGAAATTTCAAATCCTCTAAGCTTACGGCTTTTAAATACATTATCCACAAAAGTGATTAGAAACTGTGACAAGTGGACCCTAAAAGATGTAGCAATTTAGGCACCAAAGTAAGCCAAATGAAAGAACAACCAAGTTTAGATCTCCCAGAGAATTATATTACAAATTGAAACTCCGACCCATTTATTGACATATTCCTACTTGGAAAATGAAAATCATACAATTGATACTCTCTTAGTTAAGTGGTTAGTTAAGAAAAGGATAAAAATAGCAGTTTTAAGGCATGAATATATAAACTCCATAAGGCAGCAAGAAAATTATAAAACCTTATGAAGATGGGGATCAAAGTTCAGAAATCAAATTTGCAAGCTTGAAATTTGGATCCAACATAAGATTAGATTTAAGAATACCTCCTTAAATCATAGCCTTTCCTATAAGCCTAGACAATCATTTCCATTTGAAATACATATGCTAACAAATGAAGTTATGATATCTTCAAGCATTGACTTATTATACAATCTCCAAATATAAACAAATTTCACCTCTAAGCTAGTTGAATACAAAGTAATTAACGAATAAATAACAAAACTGATTAACTTATCGAAAGATCCTTTTAAATCAGGTACACTAAACAAAAAAAAGTGTGGAAGAAAATTGGCTTACCTAATTGTTAAGTTTCTTATTAGATTCCATCAATGTACTTCAACATCTTTAACATAACGACTTCCAATACTATGCTCACACTCACACCAGCCTCATACTGTTCCTAATGAAACACGACATAACATTTTAGTACAATTAGGCATCAGAAGGTGTATGCTAAGCATAAACAACAAAATTTCTTGATTAAACTTGGATAAGTATGTTGGTTGCAATACATGAACATATAGATTAGAAAAATAATCAAAATGAGCTACTAGGATTGCAATTCCTAATAAAAAGTAATTCACAAGATCTCAAGAAAGCCACATAAGATGTTCACGAATAAAAGTCAGATGTCCATAATTATATACGACCAATAAGTCCATATAAGTTATCTATAAATACTAAAGACCACGAGCTATACACTTCCTTTACTCTTTATTCTTTTGGTAGGTCTAGCCTCTTCATTTTCTCTAACCTTGTTGAGATGTAGGATCTTCCAACTTTGATTTCCTTCCTCTTTGTTTAAGTTTCTTGAACATGCTCCATTCATTTGCTCTGTGATGCATCTAACATAATTCTTTCTTAAGAAGGCAACTACAGTTGACCCTATATAAAAGAAATATGATCAACTTTTTATATCCTACATTCTAATACTTTCTTTAATATGAAATAAATAATATTACCATTATTTTGCTCATATCAACTAACCCAAGTGCTGGGCATTTTACAAGTTTTAGAATTATCTCCGGCTTGTTTATATATCTTTTATGTGATATGTGTTAGATTATTTAATGGCCCATGTCATTTATAAATTTGAGTCCAATAAATATAATGATTATTGGGTCTTAAAGCCTTGATCTCAAATGGGTTTAAAACCCTTTCCCTCTCTCTTTTAAAAACACAATATGATGGTTGGTTGTAGGGTATTAAGAAATTATCGAGAAGTTTCTGAACCATTAAAGAAACAAATCAAAGAAGAGAGAAAGATAGGGAATCAATCCTCACAAAACTTTCATGGATACAGGTATGACAAAATAAATTGATCCATAAATTGTCTTACAATTGGTATCAGAGCAAGAGTGTTGCATTATTGTTGTCTACGTTCAGCCATGATTGTTTGCTGTATTTGTAACGGCCTTTCTTGTATCCTGTAAATTTCTTGTTGTATTTCGATGATGATATGTAATGGGTATAGGTTCTGTGTTTGCTCTTGGATAAATACGGATTATTTAAAAGTTCAAGAAACGAAAACAAAAGGGCTAGTCTTTTATACGAATTTCTGTAATGGGTATTGGTAAAATGTTTTGAGATTGGGAAAAGAAACGAAACTCAACCATTTGATTTTAATTTCAAAAAAAAAAACCATTTGATTTTGGTCTTAACGTCCCGTAATGTCTTGATGATTTTGGCCCGAAATATTTAAGTTTTCTAATTCAATGCCTGTAAAAGACATGTTTTTATTATGGGTTAGAGTAAGAGTAAGACACAATAAAGAGAGAATCAAAAATACAAAACAAAACGTCAATCCTCTGTGATTATAATGTTGGCAAAGGATGCTCTTGGTAATGCTTGGGGTGGTTTTCGGTATGGAGAGACAAAAAAAAGAAACGAAATGAGTGTTCATCGTCGACGAAGATGAGGAGCGTCACATGACTAAAGGAGCAAACGTTGGCCCGTGGACAGACGCTAGCGGACGGGCTGTCTTGCTTCTTTGGGCTAAGTAACAATGTTTGGGCTGTGTTTCTTTGGACCTTTGGGCCATTAGAGGATCAAATTGGGTTATTAAATGATTTTAGGCCTAACTTTATGGATTTTAATTCAGCTTTTATATTATGAAATTTTGATTATTAAATAATTAAATTATGGACTTTGACCCTACGTAAAACAATTTTGTGATGGGTCATAATTGATTGTTTAATTCATATTTGATTTATTTTTCTATGCATAATATAATTTTGACAATTAGTGTCATTTTATATGTTTTATTTGATATTTTGAATATTTTATATTATGCAATGTTTAGAATTAAATTTTCCTATTATATGTTGAATGTAATACATGACATTATGACAGTTTAAAATAGTTTGTTAGTTACCAAAGTGACCAAACTAATTAAATTAAATTTTGTCATGTATGATAATTGTCTAATTAAATTTTTATTGCATGGAAACTTGTTAGTCACCAAAGTGGCCTAGCTTGAAAATAAATTGTGATTGTTTTAATTGTTCATTATGATATGATGCTAAAATGACATAAAGGTTGAGCTGAACAAATGAGATTATTAATTATAATGCTAAGAGGTCATCCAAAGGTGGACCATTGCTTATAATTAATGACATTAAAGGGACTTTGTCAACATATTAGGTTAATATGATCGTATATCCAAAGATAACATACATGTTGACTAGAATATGATTGATTGTCCATTATAGTGAACTATATTTGCATGATGATAGGTTACATCTATGTATTTAAATTTCACCCAAGTGAGAATTTAAATGCATAATCAAAGTGTATTAGTTAGTTTGAATCCATTTAGGTTTACTCAAAGTAGTAATATGTGAGCTATATGTTGTGTTTGCAGCATCTACTAATTTGTTTGCTTTAGGAAATGGGCTGATCAAGTTTAATGGTCTAAACTATGCTAATTGGTATGAACAAATCCAATTCCAACTGGGTGTAATGGATTTGGACTTGGCCATAGTTTCAGAGGCAAGGCCCGCAACCGTAACTGAGACTAGTTCTGAAGTTGACAAGTCTTATTATGAGGCTTAGGAATGGTCTAACAGGCCGAGCTTGAATTTGATGCGAATGATGACCGCAGAAAATGTCAAGTTGTCAACGCCTAAAACAGATAATGCAAAGGAGTTCATGTTGCTCTTTGAATGCTTTGAGAATGTGCTACATGTTTTGCATATGAATTGTGTTTTAAATTATGAAATGAAAAATGAAAATGATTTTTGAAAGGATATCAAGTTTGTGAATTCAAGTTTCGAAAAAGTGTCAATTTGGGCAATATGTTTACAAGTATGAAATGCATGATTAAGTAGGTTTGTGGTGGTTCCCTAAGTTAAATCAAGTGCACTTTGACAAAAGGCTTCTCTCGCCTGCCTGCTAGTGGCATGGAGCTCCTTCATGGACTCCCATAAGTTCATGGCTACACAGGACCATTATGTGGAAATGTGTAGTACGTTCTGTTTTTGGATCCACCCGAACCATTTTGATGTGCTTATGTGCTCATGATATGTTGACAAGAGTGATGCATACATAATTTGCATTAATGTGAATTTTTACGATGGAAATGATTATTTCAATGGTTTTGCTTGTTACCGGTTATAAAACTGTTACCTACGACCTTTAAGCTCACCCCCATTTTCCTCCCCATATTTAGGTGATGAGCAAGAGGTCGAGTAGTCAAGAGTCAAGGCATCACTCCGATTATGTTTATTTTGTATTTGAAGCTATTTTTGTAAAACAAGGCTTTAGTCGCATTTTGAGCTATTCTACCTTTTGTAAACTATGTATTTTGGATTATGTTATAATGTGGCTTGAAATGCCCATTAAAGCTTTGTAAAACTCTTATCTTTTGATGCTAATGGAATATGATTGCGTTTTTGCCCATGACTCTCAAAGTTTGTACATTACATTTTCGAGCTTTTCATAGGGGTAAGAAATTATGTTCTGACTTCTGGGAAAAAATGTATTAATCTAGGAAAAATTGAACAAGTTATCTTATGGGAAGTTGTAGTTTATCTTTCTAGCTTTCCAACGCTATATAGTATGAAATTTTTGGACATTGAAGTTAAGATATATGATCATTATAAGTAGAGATGCTTTAGAGAGTGTAGTTAGAGATTTAGAACTTTAGGTGATGTGAGAAAGACCCCTAGAAATCCCCTTCGTCTGATTCAACTTGACTGAATCTTTCGTCTGATTCAACTTTGAATGAATCATCGTCTGATTCAGCCAAAGCTGAGTGTTGACTTAGACGCAGTCAAAGCTGAGCTTTGACTCAGATGGATGGATTATCAGACGAAGGATTCAGCTTGGCTGAGCTTTGACTGCGTCTGAGTCAACACTCAGCTTTGACTGAATCATTGTCTGATTCAGTTTGGCTAAATCCTTTGTCTGATAATCTATCCGTCTGAGTCAAAGCTCAGCTTTGACTGTGTCTGAGTCAACGCTCAGCTTTGACTGAATCCTTTGTCTGATTCAGCTTGACTGAATCCTTCGTCTGATAATCTATCCGTCTGAGTCAAAGCTCAACTTTGGCTGTGTTTGAGTCAATGCTCAGCTTTGACTGAATCATCGTCTGATTCAACTTGACTGAATCCTTCGTCTGATAATCCATCCGTCTGAATCAACACTCAACTTTGACTGAATCATCGCTCAGCTTTGACTGAATCTTCGTCTGATTCAGCTTGACTGAAATCATCATCTGATTCAGCTGGACTGAATCCATCCATCTGAGTCAAAACTCAGCTTTGACTGCGCCTGAGTCAACGCTCAACTTTGGCTAAATCCACCGTCTAATTCAGCTTTGACTGTTTGACTGCACTTGAGTCAGAGCTTAGCTTTGGCTTAAGCCCTTCGTCTGCATCTTACTTAGATGCGTGTACTTCGTCTGCGTCTTGCATAGACGCGTGTACTTCGTCTGCATCTTGCTCAGACGCGTGTTCTTCGTCTGCGTCTTGCATAGATGCATGTACTTCGTCTGTGTCTTGCTCAGATGCATGTTCTTCGTCTACGTCTTACTTAGATGCGTCTAATCTGTCTGATGCGTTTGATCCGTCTGATCCATATGTGACTTAAGCACAGAGGATGAAGACGATAGTTATAGAAGTTAGAATTGGTTTAAACAACCGAGAGAAATTTCAAATTGAACAATCTTATTTCCTTTGACCATAACTTCTTCTCTAGACATCG
Organism: Erythroxylum squamatum; assembly: GCA_025629845.1. NCBI lineage: Eukaryota > Viridiplantae > Streptophyta > Magnoliopsida > Malpighiales > Erythroxylaceae > Erythroxylum > Erythroxylum squamatum. The sequence continues at coordinate 13,296 of JAOTBA010028685.1, forward strand.
AAATGAGATGATTTTTAATTTAGATTACACTAGATACATAGGGCTACAAATTATATGAAGAAGTCAAATTATGATTTCAGATTTAGGCTCCAGAAACGGGGTCTAATAGAAGCGTTTCAGGAAGATGATGATTTTATAAATGCATCTGTCACATATGATGATAATGATCCTTTGAACGATCCATCTAACGAATATGTTGAAATTTCATCTGGAGAGGATGACGAAGGTCAGAGATCTAAAAAAGAGCTAGATTTTGATTCGTATTCTTCAAAAAATGAAGATGATTGTAATTTACAATAAGTTATGATAGTGAATAATTTGTGTTTGTAATTGAATATTTTATTCAACAAAAAAATTATTTTCTTTTCAGTATATTGTGTCAAATATTGAATTCAAACTTTTAAACAAGAAATGTCGACATGGCGTTTAGTTTTGGATGGTAGTAATTCATTCCGTGGGGAGGAATGTGGCAAAATTGTCCCTGTCGAGGGAATAAACAATGCAACAAAAATCTCCACTTCAAACATTAATGATCGTTCGCCTTCCATGGCCGATCTTCTGCTTCAAGGTGTTTAGTATCATCTGAACAATGTCACTTTCCTTATTATGTACATCTGATTTCCTTTTATGAAGCTATTATGTATATTGACATTTAATGGTATATACTACATGTTGTTTTAAGCTTGCTTGAATCTCGAAAATGACATGTATGCCGATGGAGGCTGAAGCAATGTCACAACGGTCCATAAAGGATCAGGGAAATCGATTGTTTTGAAAAGTCATCAATTCCACAGAACTCATTTGGACATTCACGTATGTATGTCGCTCCAGTATTGGTTCGTTTAACAATTCTCTAATTTGACAATGTCTAAGTTCTATACTAATTGTGTTGTAGGTAAACCGTTTCATACTGGCAGTTCATCTGGAGAGTTTGTCTTCCATCCTAAATCAAGCAGCTCATTCATTGTACCCTCTACCAGTTTAGCAATAGCAGAAACGTTGTTACAAGAAGGTGTTAAAAACCCTACACGTGAGGGAAGAACTTTCACTGTTTCCATTGGTGCGTTCGAACATGGCAGGACCCTTCTCGGGAATCCAGACATCGGGGACTCATTTACCATTACTGGCTCTCATGTCACTTGGAATCCAAGAAAATAATTATATCATTGTGATTTATCGATGCAATATACTAGACTCAACTTTAAACTAATTATATTATTGTTCTATGACTGTAACAATTATTCTCATAATTGAATTCACTGTTTGTGCTTGAATATGAAATTCAACAAATCGCCTTATTTCCTTTTGCATATATTGTGTAAAATATTGAATTCAAATTTAAATTCTTATATTTCTAGAAAATTCAATAAATAATGAATTTTAGGTAGAAATATAGGACCAAAGAGATAACGTGATGTAGTGCGACCTAGGTTCAGACACATGTTAAGAGGTACTTACTATAAAGATGGACCATCACAGTCTCCAATTGCACCTGAATCACCACCTCCCCCTCGAAGGCCTACAGTTGCAGATAACCCATCACCTGCTGCTCCTTATGCTACATCATCCACTGCTTCTACATCATCCACTACCCCTATAGCGGATGAAGGAGATGACTGCCAGCTTGGAGCTGAGGGACTTGATGGAAGAAAGTACATAACAATTGTCAATAATATGTAAGTGAAATCGCATGAAACACTATATATGTTTATGATTAAGTTATGACTTTAAATTTTTGCAAATGGTAGAAAATTATTTGTTCTTATATTACGTTGATTCCTTCTGGACCGTGTTCCAGAAGTATGACATCTAAATTTAAGGAGAGGATTGATCCTGAAGGTTATGTATGGAAGAATATCTCTCGGGCCACAAAGACATTTTACTTTCAGGAGTTTGAGGTACAATAAAATTCTTTTTTAATTGATTTGTATACATTAATTAGATAAATATTATTACATTATAAGTTATCAAATTTTTTTCTTTTTATTTCAGAAAGAATTTTTCTAGGATTTTGGTTTCGACGCAGTTATACATAAAGTATGGGAGAGGCGAGCTCGTACACGTTATCGTGACTTTATTGGTGCGATACACAAGGCTGGTGTACGACCGCCTTATATTTCTGAGCAAATATGGACTTGTTGACAGGAGTATTGAACATCACCTGAGGCCCTGTCCATATTAGGGCTTAACTCGAGCAACAGACGTGGAGGCCCAGGGGAGACAGTCTTCCCGTACATATGTAAGGATCAATTACACACCACGAGCATGCATAGAGATTTGTAAGTATCTAAACTTTACACTTATATTCTAATTGTTTTACTTTGTTGTATTTCAATTTAAATTGATGTCTGAATGTTGGAATGAAAATATATGTATTATAGATAATGATGATGGTATAAATGTCTGGTGTCATATATGGCTGTGTTGAGTTATTTTCTTTGCGCAACAAGGGGTCAATATCATAAAAATAAAGGAGACTTTGTAGAAATTTTTATAAATTCTAGTTAACTTATAACATTTTATTGTTATGCAGGAAAAGTCTATGGGTATGAGGCCTACACCTCATCAACTGTTTTTGCACACTCATACTAAGAAGCATGACGGTGTGACATTAGAACTAAATGTATGTGAAATTTATGCTTTAATATTCATTCCTACTAATTATCACTTACTAATATAAACATTGTCTCCTAATAGGACCAAATACAAGAAAACATTTAGCGACAATCTCAGCACGAACAAGTTGTTGATGAGAGTCAGACAAATCTTGATGATGTAGGTGGTAGGGACCGTCGTGAAAGGATCTTCGGGATAGGTTTACTTGCGAACACATGTTATTTGCAATCCTCTATGTCCAATACAACAGCATCTAGTAGATGGCCGACAATGAAACAATACCATCAGCTTCAGAGCACAGTGCAGACATTGACAAGTCAGTTGCAACAGACAATGGAGTACATGGCTAAGCTCCAAAATGACATGGAGCAGTTGAAGGGAAGGGTTAGCACCTCAGACCATCCGCGGTCACCAGGAGAATAGGATTGTTGTAGTTTTTTTGGTTTGAATTTCCAAAGACTTATTATGTAAACAAATTAAATATATAAACAAATAAAAAAATTATGCACAAATATTTCATAACTGTTGAAATTATGCATTAATTATAAGATTATGAAATAAAATTTAATGTCGTGATTTTTTTTTAAAAAGTTAATATCTTTACCAATGGAATTTTATTTTCCGTCAGTACAATGCATGATATTTACTGACGGTTTATCATAAACCGCAGCAAAATGTAAGATATTTACAAAATGTAAGATATTTACCGACGGACATTCAGTACCATCAGTACATATACAGACGGATTACACTTTCCGTAGGTAAATTTACCGATGGTTAACACTTTTGACATGCCGCCGGATAGAATAATCCGTCTGTATATGTACCAACGGTACTGAATATATGTCGGTAAATTTACCGATGACCTCTTTAACGATGCCTTTGTCCGTTAGCTAATTTCGGCGCTAAATTATTTTACCGACGGAATATGAACGTTTTCTGTCAGTAATTTCTGCCGCTAAACAACTTTCTCTTGTAGTGGGTGAAGAAACAACTCAAAATTATCAACTCTGGAATTTTATTCTCCTCAATTCTTGCTGTAGCATGTACTACTGGGACTTTAGAAAAAGCAGTCTAGGTGCATACCAAGAATTTAAGATCCGTGAATGGTGGAAAGTACAAAAGCCCATTTCATATTGTGAGCCAAGGATCAACAATCGGTAAATTAGATGAGCAGTTTTCTTGTTTTGATAAATAGATGAGCAGTTTTCTTGCCTTCCCCTAATTTATAAATGATACCATAATATATATATTAGGAATATAATAACATAAATTAGTCATTAGAAATTGCTTTTAAAAGATAATAATTATATACTAATATAAACTAATTATTTAACTTTACAATACAAGCATCCAAAGTTATTATGTACAAAATTTTGTAATCTTTCTTTTTTCTAAAATATTTATCAATTCATCTTTAAAACATATATTTCTTAAATGAACTTTTTAAATTGAGTTTGAAAGTATTACTATTCGTGAACCGCAAGTGCACCATTGTCGAAGTGAGTAATAAATCGGTAAGAACCGAGTCGTGTCCACAGGGATTATGCGAAAATTTAATTCTACGCTAGCTAACGATATTTGAAATCTGGTTG
>JAOTBA010028739.1:0-33705 GCA_025629845.1 Erythroxylum squamatum
TTGTACATAATTCATTTCATACATGTGCATTATTAAATACTTATGATTGTACAAATTGTGATATTGTGTATATTATTGGTTATAGAGGAGTAATTGGAACGTCAATCTCTAGACGTTGTCGGATCTTCCAGGCATTAGCTTCGGGAGCAATGTGTGAGTAACCTAGATGGACTCACTTAGTTACTTGTTTGCTTAATTTATATTTTGAATGATAACTAAATGTGATTGATTGTGGATTCCGGACAGGAGGTTTGATAAATGTGTAATGTGGATTGAAATATTAAAGTGCTGCTTGAATGTGAATGTGAAGACCTATGTGCTTTATAATGTGATTGCTTGTGGTACATGCATTCCATTCATGAATGTGTAATCAGATAATGGCAGTTGTGACCAGAGTAGCCATCGATTAGAGCTTAAAGCTCAACGAGTGAAATTGAGCCTTGAGTTCTAAAGTGATTCAGAGCCTTAGGCTCAATGTTCGATGAGCCCTATATGGGACAGTACAGGCACTCGGTCACAACAACGTAATAATTAGAAAAGTATCTCATGAGCATTCCATATGTATCTTGTTAAGTATGTTTGATTGAGTGAAATGCAAGATTGCGTATGCTTAAGTGAAAATGAGTTACTGTTGTAAAATGTAAAGTTGTGAAATAATTGTTTTGTGAATTGATGTGTTTCGTGGATTGAGTGAACCATCGATGATGGTTACCTCATAGTTCACAAAACTCACCAAAATTGCATTGTTATCTTTTCAGGACTGAGAGACGACTCTAGCTACTGAGAGGCTCTACCAGCCGTGTAGATTATGATTGGCAAGAGAAGTCATGGCTCAAAGGTCAGTCAGCTGGGATTTTTGGATAGATTAGTTAGATTTTGTATATTTTCCTCTTTCATGTAGTACTTTTGTATAGGGTTTTGATGATGTACATACAGAACTATTGAAGGACATAATGTAGACATTCGGGTTTTATGAAATGAAATGAGAAAAAAGTTGGTTTTCAATTATTGTGGTTTTCTTATGATGCTTTATAAGTAAATTTTGATATGATGCCATGTGAAATGAATGTAGTGATCGAACGTAGCTCACTCTTATCGTAGGATATGAACCAGAATAGCCTCTGGGCGTTCCGGTGTGTACCCTGCAGTGAGGGGGCGCTACATTTAGGTAGTATCAGAGCATGATTGGCATCTGTTGGGGCATATAAGAATGTTAGGCTTGACATATTGTGAGAAATGCAGATAATGATTGAAATTATTGTTTGTTATAAGTCATCCACTCTAGGTGATGAAACTGATCAGCCAGCTGACTAAGGATTGGTAGGAGCCAGTAGGGAGTCCTCGGTGCCTCGATCTGAGGAGATGCCTCCTAGAGTTCCCGATAGAAGGGAGAGGAGGTATGATAGGTTATGGAAACAGGAAGCTGTAGACTTCTATGGCAGCACAGGCTCTGTTGAGGCCGAGGGACGGTTAGAAAGGACATAAAGGATATTCGATCAGATGGGCTGTGAGCTTGATGAGAGATTCGATTATGCAGTATCTTTACTGCAGGCCCTAGCTTACCAGTGGTGGAAGACTGTCCCAGGCAGTACCACCAGGCCTTGCCAATTGAAGTGGGAAGACTTTCTGAGGGTCTTTAGAGATAATTACATGCCCAAGATCTATTTGGACATGAAGATGCAAGAGTTCTTGGAATTGTAGCAAGGCAGGATGTCAGTGGCTGATTATAAGGTTCGATTTTATAAATTGATAGGTTATGCTACTGCTCTGATCCCTATAGAAGAAGACAAGTGTAGGAGATTTAAGAATGGACTTAATATGGAGACCAGAACAAGGTTGGCGCGTTCAGATATGGGTACTTTCATTAAATTGAGAGCTGCTTCAATTTGAATTGAACAGATGATGAGGGAGAAACAAGCTGAGATTGGGTAAGGGTCTAGAGGGAAGAGGCCTAGTGAGAGTCAGGGCAGTTCTGACAGGAGCTTCAGTAAGCGCCAGAATAGAGCTTCAGATTATCAGGTGGATCTAGGCAGTCAGGCTCTGGGTAGAGGGGCAGGTTTTCACAGACTGGCCATGGAAGGGGTACAGGACAGAATCAGTTTCTAGTTTGTGAGTATTGTGAGAAGAGGCATGGTGGTGAGTGTTGGATATTAATCGTAGCTTGTCTCAAATGCGGCTCTATGGACCATCAGATTAGAGATTGTCCTGCTATGTTGGGAACTCAGTCTACTGTCAGTGGGCGATCTGGGAGTAATACTACAGTCCAGCAGAGCAGAGGTGGTGGATCTGGACAGAAAGGCCGAGGTAGAGTCAAAGGGAGAGTTGGGAGTTCTTCCATGAGGACTGAGGGGCGGGGCAACCGACCGTAGTCCTAAGTCAGGATCTATGTTATGACCAGGTAGGAGGCTCAAGACTCACCAGATGTGGTTGTAGGTACGCTTCTTGTTTATGACTTGGAGGCATTTGCACTACTAGATCCAGGATCCACGCACTCCTTTATCGCACCGTATTTGGCTTGTAGATTGTATTGTGATAGGGAGTTACTACAGTATGGGTTAGAGGTGAGTACACCAATAGGAAGTACTACAGTTATAGGAGAGGTTTTCCTGGGATGCTTGATTAGGATTGATCAAGAAATATTAGAGGCAAACCTTATTACATTACAGTTGAGGGAGATAGACATGATCCTAGGCATGGATTGGCTCACTGCCCATAGGGCCATCATGAACTGCTACACCAAAGAGGTAGTACTGGAATCTTATGGTCAGCCGATAATATCCTTTATGAGTGCGTTGAGGTTGATGCAGGGAGGATGTGAGGCTTATCTGGCCCATATCATTGATATTAGATCTGAGCAGAGTATACAGGACATTCTCGTGGTTAGGGAGTTTCCGGATGTATTTCCAAAAGAGCTACCTAGTTTACCACCAGATCGAGGAAACAGAGTTCACGATTGATTTAGTTCCAGGTGCTGCTCCTATATCTATTCCTCCTTATAGGATGGCACCTATGGAACTGAAGGAGCTAAAGGCTCAGCTTCAAGAGTTGTTGGAAAAGGGTTTTATAAGACCTAGTGTTTTACTTTGGGGAGCTCCAGTGCTATTTGTGAAGAAGAAGGATGGGACTTAAAGTTGTGCATCGATTATAGGCAACTGAATCGGGTGACAGTGAAGAATAAATATTCGTTGCCTAGAATTGATGATTTGCTTGATCAGTTGTAGGGAGCTCAGGTATTTACTAAGTTGGATCTGAGATCAGGGTATTATTAGTTGAAGATAGCAGAGGATGATATACCTAAGAGTGCATTCAGGAGCAGGTATGGGCACTTCGAGTTTTTAGTGATGCCGTTTGGGCTGACTAATGCCCCAATAGCTTTTATGGCCCTGATGAATAAGGTGTTTCAGCCCTACCAGGATCGATTTGTGATTGTATTTATGGATGATATCTTAGTGTATACAAAGAGCATAAAGAAGCATGCTGAGTATTTGAAAGTCATTTTACAGATTATGAGAGAGAAGCAGTTGTATGCCAAATTCAGTAAGTGTGAATTTTGGCTGGATCAGGTCGTATTTCTAGGACATATAGTGACTAGAGATGGCATATAGGTAGATCCAAAGAAGATAGAGGCAGTGATGAATTGGGAAGCTCTGAGAAATGTGTCAGAGATCCGAAGCTTCATAGGATTGGCTGGGTATTACCGAAGGTTTGTCGAGGGGTTTTCTCTGATCTCAGCTCCTCTGACTAAACTTCTAAGGAAGAATGTAGTATTTAGATGGAGTGAGGAGTGTCAGAAGGGCTTTGAGGAGCTGAAATATCGATTGACTACTACACCGATGTTAACTATTCCATCGGGGACTGGAGGTTATATGGTGTATAGTGATGCATCGCATCAAGGATTGGGATGTGTATTGATGCAACATGGTAAGGTGATCGCCTATGCATCGAGACAATTAAGGTCTCACGAGATCAATTATCCGATACATGATTTGGAGCTAGCTGCAATGTATTTGCTCTGAAGATTTGGATACATTATTTGTATCGAGAGACTTTCCAGATATATACAGATCATAAGAGTTTGAGATATTTACTAAGTCAGAGAGAGTTGAACTTGACGCAGAGGAGATGGATTGAGTTACTGAAGGATTATGACTGCACTATTGAGTACCACCCGGGGAGAGCTAATGTGGTGGCAGATGCTTTGAGTAGGAAGTCTAATATCAGTGCAGATCAGGTTCAGTTATCGAGGTTACCTAATTTGATTCACTTGAGAGCTCTGAATGTGGAGTTGAATCTAGAGCAGGATAGGTCCTTGATTGCTACATTGAAGTTGAGACCGATGCTACATGACAGAATCAAAAGAGTACAGAGTAAAGATTCTGATATGGTCAAGCTTATGGAGAAAGTGAAGATGAATCCGGATTATGAATTTGAGTTGAGGGATGAGACATTATGGTTAAGACAGAGGCTGTGTGTACCTAATGTGGATGATCTGAGGAAGGAGATTCTTGAGGAAGCTTATATGGCCACCTATGCTATGCATCCTGATACTACCAAGATGTATAACACATTGAAGCAGCACTTTTGGTGGCCTGGAATGAAGAAACAAGTGGCAGAATATGTATCTAGATGTATGTCTTGCCAGCAAGTTAAGGCTGAGCACCAGGCTCCAATAGGGATATTGCATTCGTTGCCCATTTCGGAGTGAAAATGGGAACGGATTACTATGGACTTCATCATGGGTTTGCCAAAGACTCCGACGCAACATGATGCTATATGGGTCATAGTGGACCGGTTGACTAAGTCGGCCCACTTCTTACCAGTGAGAGAAAATAACTCACTTGATCAGTTGGTCCGAAAATATGTGAATAAGGTGATGAGACTGCATGGGGTTCCAGTGTCTATAGTATCGGACAGGGATCCCAGATTTACTTTGAGGTTTTGGAAGAGTATGCAATCTACTATGGGTACCAAGTTAAACTTCAGTACAGCGTTTCATCCTCAGACAGATGGACAGAGTGAGAGGGCAATCAAGACTGTTGAGGATATGCTTAGAGCTTGTGTATTGGAGTTTAGAGGAGCTTGGGATCAATATATGACATTGATAGAGTTTGCCTACAACAACCATTACCACAGTAGTATTAGAAGGGCACCATATGAGGCACTGTATGGTAGAAAATGTCGGTCGCCATTGTATTGGGATGAAGAAGGCTTGAGAATGATTGAAGGTCTAGAATTAATACAGGATACAGTTGATAAGGTGAAGTTGATCCGAAGCTGGATTAAAGCGGCTCAGGATAGGCAGAAGAGTTATGTGGATCAACACCGACATGATATGGAGTACAGTGTGGGAGATAGAGTATTCTTGAGAGTGTCACCCTGGAGGGGAGTTTTGAGATTCAGTAAATAGGTCAAGTTGAGCCCTAGGTACAATAGTCTTTATGAGATCATTGAGAGGATAGGACATTTGGCCTATAAATTTGCTTTACCGAATGAGATGTCTCAATTGCATTATGCGTTTCATGTGAGTATGCTCCGAAGATACCGATCGGATCCGACACATGTGATACCAGCTCAGCAGATTGAGGTTGCTAGTAACTTAAGCTATGTTGAGGAGCCGATCAAGATTGTGGGATCGCAAATCAAACAGTTAAGGAATAGGGTCATTCCATTGGTAAAAGTCCTCTGGAGGAACCACTCAACTGAGGAAGCAACTTGGGAGACCGAGGAGCATATGAGAAGACAATATCCCAACCTGTTCGAGCAAACAGGTAAGAATTTCGAGGACGAAATTTCTTTAAGGAGGGGAGAGTTGTAACATCCCATTACTTGTGGGAGGGTTAGAATGGTACTGTGAGTGATTAATGAGAGTTAGAGATGCACTTCCATGTTCATTCATAATATGTCATACATATATATATAAATAGTGAAGTTGTTGCACATGAAAATAATTGTACATGCATTAATAAATAATTCCTGGCATAATTCGATTGAGTTGTGGTTTTTAGGAGTTTTGAGAAAAATTGTTTATATTGGATATTCTATTGGTTGGTAAGAAGATGGTATTTGTGAATTTTGGTAAATTTAGGAATAAATTTTGGAAATTTTAGAAAATAGGAAAAAGAAATCGAATGAAGCTTTGGAGATAGTTGAATTGTAAAGATGAAAGTTTAAGGGAGTTAGTTTCAAAAGAAACTAAGTTAGAGCTTAGGTATTGGGAAAGTGACAAGTGTCACTTAAGCTTTTGTACTTTTGTTAGAAGTAGGTTACTATTATTTGAGAGTTGACAGATTAAGTCTTGTCTAAGTTCCTTCTTCCTTATCATCTTCTTCAAATTTTCTTCCCATACACAGAGTTTTCCATCAAACACCTTCTAAAAGATATCTATGCTTTTCCTTTCATAAACCAAACCCACTTTGCCATTTGTGTCCTCTACCCTAAGAAAAACTAGAAGCTAGTCATTGTACTCAATGAAACAAGGAAATTGTGTGGAGTTTAGGGCTTGAAGATTTTGGAGTTTTTAGCAGGTAAGTGGTGAATAAGTCCTTTAGAGTTGGGGATTTATGAAATACATTTGATAAGTTACTGTCATCTGTATGGAAAATGGCATTTACGTGTTTATTCATAAATACTGTGTTGTTAGGGATGAAAATTTTGGTTATAGTGTTAATTTAGTGTTTTGAAAGATTATTAGCAATCAGGTGTTGTAAAATGTTGAAAGTTTGAAAATCTGGAAAATGTTCACTGAGTATGCTTCAGTCTTTTAGCCATAACGTTTTCTCTAGTTGTCCAAATGAGTTGATTCTTAATTTGGATTAAACTAGAGATATATAGATACAATTCTTATGAAGACATCGAATTTTAATTCTGTGTCTAAGAATCTCAAAAGTTTTCATGAAGTTGAGAACTGGGTGCTGGACGTTGAGAGCTGATTGTGAAATTCGTGTTCTAAATTCGGGAGAAAATCTGGATTAATCTAGATAGATTTTGGCAAAGTTTCCTTCTTGAGAGTTGTAGATTTTGGCAAAGTATGAAAATTATGGACATCTGAGCTGAAAGTTATGATCTTTATAAGTGGATACATTATGGAGATAAAAGTAAGACGATAGAAGTAAGACAATAGAAGTAAGATGATAAAAGTAAGACGATAGAAATAAGACGATAAAAGCAAGACGATAGAAGTAAGACGATAGAAGTAAGACGATGAAAGTAAGATGATAGAAGTAAGACGATGAAAGTAAGACGATAAAAGTAAGACGATAGAAGTAAGACGATGAAAGTAAGACGATAGAAGTAAGACGATGAAAGTAAGTCCATAAAAGTAAGACGATAGAAGTAAGACGATGAAAGTAAGACGATAAAAGTAAGACGATAGAAGTAAGATGATGAAAGTTGGACGTTAAAAGTAAGACGATAGAAGTAAGACGATAAAAGTAAGACGAAGTGAAAGTAAGACGATACAAAAGTAAGAAGAAGCAAAGGTGAGATGATACAAAAGTTAGGAGATAGAATTGGACTTTGAGGTCTGCATGAAAGTTGTAGATCTCGAAGTCCTCTTTCCAATAATCTAAAAATGAGATCAATCCAACTTTGTTTGTGAAAGTTATGGAAATCGCGCCAAAATAGGTTCAATTTGATTGAGGTCATAAACGTGGTTGCTTCTTTTGGTCATAACTTCCTATCTAGACCTCCAAATGATCTGATTCTTGAACCATTGGATTCGTAAGACATTTATCTACATCTCCACCAAGAATCATAGCTATCTGAAATGAATGGAGAAAGATTGAGTGAAAAGAGTGGGATAGGTATAGTGAGTGTTCTCTTAAGTAATATGAACTGGTGTTATTCCACCGAACATACTTCGATATTTTGATGATTTCTAGAGCTCTACTAATCCAAATGAGATGATTTTTTTTTATGATAAACTAGAGATATAGGCCTACAAATTGTCTCAAGAAGTCCAATTATGATTCAACCTTTAAGATGTTTGATCTCTAAATGGAAGTTGGGCACAGTACACTATTTTTGAATATGAACAACTCGATAATGTTTGAGGCATATCTTCCAAATTACTGAACCAAATTGAGTGATTTTGGGATCAATGGAAAGATAAGAGATATAAGGACACTTATCTAGAAGAAAGTTTGACCTAATTATTTCATTTTCACCTTCTGATTGAAGGTGAACAGTAGACCCGAAAGGGGTGTTTTGGAAAATCTGAAAGTAAGCCAGTGAGTAATGAATTGTGATTTCAATGGTTCTAGTGAGGCATAAAACTAAGTGTAAATTATACTTAGATGAGTTTGATATGAGATCGATTTTATGATGGAAATTTCCTGGGATTATCATGAATACGCATTGTACATAATTCATTTCATACATATGCATTATTGAATACTTATGATTATGCAAATTGTGATATCGTGTATATTATTTGTTATAAAGGAGCAACTGGAATGTCAACCTCCAGACGTTGCCGGATCTTCCAGGCATTAGCTTCGGGAGCAACTTGTGAGTAACCTAGACGGTTTCTCGCAATTATTGTTTGCTTATAATTATGTTTCGAATAATGAATGAATGTGATATGAATGTGATTTGATTGTGGATTCCGGACAGAAGGTCCGATGATTGGGTAACGTGGATTGAATTATTGAAGTGCTGCTTGAATGTGAATGCGAAGACCTAAGTGCTTTATTATGTGATTGATTGTGGTGCTTGCATTCCATTCATGAATGCATAATCAGATAAGGGCAGTTGTGACCAGAGTAGCTACCGATTAGAGCTTAAAGCTCAACGAGTGAAACTGAGCCTTGAGCTCAAAAGTGAATCAGAGCCTTAGGCTCAACGTTTAATGAGACCTATAAGGGACAGTTCAGGCACTCGGTCACAACAACGTAATAATTGGAAAGTGCCTCATGAGCATTTCATATGCATTTATGTTTGATCAATTGAAATGAGAAATGTGACACTTATGTAAAGTACAGTATGTGATTATATGTTATGTGAAATGATGTGTTGCATGAATTGAGTGAACCATCGATGATGGTTACCTCAATGAGTTCGCAAAACTCACCAAAATTGCAACGTTGTCTTTGCAGGACCGAGAGACGACTCTAGATACTGAAGAGGCTCTACCAACCGTGTAAATTGTGATTTTTGGACAGATTAGTTAGATTGTACACATTTTCCTCATTTAAGTAGTATCACTGTATTAGGTTTTTTGATGATGTACATATGGAAAATGTTGAAAGACATAATGTAGACAATTGGGTTTTATGAAATGAAATGAGGAAAAAGTTGATTTTAAAATATTGTGATTTTCTTATGATGCTTTATAAGTGAATTATGATACCATGCCATAGGAAGTGAATGGAGTGATCGATCGTAGCTTGTCCTTATCATAGGATATATACCGGAATGACCTCCGGGCGTCCCGGTGCGTACCCTGCGGTAAGGGGGTGCTACAGTTCAAGTCATGAAATATATGTTATGTCGGTTTGTGGTGGTCCATTCTGTTCTGTTAAGTGCACATTGACTCTGTTAAAGGCTTCTCCGCCCGCCCGCTAGTGGCATGGAGCTCCTTCCTGGACTCCCCTCTATTTACGACTACGCAAAACCATCATGTGGGATTGTGATAGTTCTTTTTGTCATCATTGGAGATTCACAAGAACTCCCCCTATGAGCCTACCCAAACCACTCTGATTTGCTTATGTGTTATGATATGTTAACAAGTTGAGAATTTTGAGAAATATGCGTTTATGGATCAAATGCAAAGTTGAAATGGCAATGAATATTTTTAAATGAATTTTCTTATTCTTTATTATAAACTTGTTACCCACGAGCTTGTAAGCTCACCCCCATTCTTCCCCATCTTTAGGTGATGAGCAAGAGATTGAGTGATCGAGCATAAGGGCATCACTCCAAATCTGCATATTTTGTTTTTTAAGTTAGTTTTGTAAAACGCAAGGCTTTAGCTGCATTTCAAGCATTATTTGTTCACGTAAAGTTTGTATTTTTGGATTATGATATAATGTAGCTTGAAATGCCCCTTAAAGCTTTGTAAAACTCTTACCTTTTGATGTAAGGGAATATGTTTGTGTTTGCACATAACTTTCTAAGTTTTCGCATTTCATTCTCAAGAGACTAAAATTTGAGGAAGTTTCTTGTGTATTTTTGTTCAATCCATCTTTTGGTTGAGTTATAGATGGGGTCTTTGCCATGGGTTTCGCTGCGGCAAACCCGCCATGGTTGGCGGTGAAAATTCTCTTTACAAATTAACTGTTTTCAACTTTTCCTCTTGCTTGCCCTTTACCCGATCGCCTCTCATGTTTGTTTCGGGGTAAGTAACGGTGATGTGAGCTTATTTACTTATTGAGTGAGTAAGTCACAAAGCCTTGTCACGATTGCGAGGAAGCAGGGTGCGATCGCACCCTGGGAGTTGAGTCAGAGTAGGAAGAATTAAGCCTCAGGTGCGCTCATGACAAGGAAATGTGCGATCGTACTTCGTAACTTCAAGGGTACTTTCGTCATTTCATCAAGATTTTTGAATAAATGGTGGACGGTTAGAAGAACTCTAAAACATGCAAGAACGTGTGGAGTAAATGGGACCGAGCCCAACGGAGTAATACTCTCACGTTTTCCGATTCCAGAGTTTGACTCCGGAAATGGGGTCCAAACCTTTGGTGCTTTGATATCAATAAGTCATTCACTAAGTTATAACATCATCAATCAATCATTCCAACTTTTCTCAAAACAAATTTTTGGGTCAATTTGGCATGGACATTTTGACAAGAAAACTGAGGTATTTAAGCAACACCTTTTTCTAAACAAATGTTCCTCTATGTCTTAAGTTTCTAATGAACTAAAGTTCAAACAATTAGGTTCAGTAGTATATAAGTTATACACAAAATACTTCAGACTATTCTCACACCGTGACAGTACACTGCACTCAACTTCTAGCCAAAATTTGAAACTCTTAGAGACAGAATTAATCGATTCCTTAACGAAATTTATAGGCATATGTCCCTATTTTAATATAAACTTAAAACTATTCCATTTGGATATCTACATATCAAGATATGGCCAAAATACAGATGCATGTTTAGTGAAAACACTCCATTCATTTTCATCCTAAACTCATCAATTAACCATTTAACAATTCTTCTAAGTGAATCCAGATGACAATAAAATCTAGTAGAGAGGAAGGATAATGTGTGAGGAGCTTGTGTTTCAAGTTTCAAGTCAATCGGAGGTCCAGAGAAGAAGTTATGGTCAAAAGAATGAAGGGTGTTTAAAACTGTCAAAAAGCATTACACCTTCATTGGTGATTCCTCTTCGTCACGATCGTACTTGTGCACAATCGTGCACTTTTTGATATCTCCTTTTTGTTACGATCGTGCACTTTTTGATATCTTCTTTCTGTTACGATCGTGCTTGTGCACGATGGTGCACTATTTGATTTCTCCTCTCGGTCACGAGCGTGCTTGTGCACGATCATGCAACTCCCCTAAAGCTTCCTCTCTGTCACGATTGTGACAGACAAACTTGTTAATACTAATGGCTTTCAATATCACTAACACACTAATTCCTCCCATTTCAAGACATCATAATACCCTTTTTCATTAGCATCAAACTCATTTTAACTTATCTCTATAACATTCGAAAGGATCCATGTTAATACACCCAAAAAATAGAATATACAACCCCTCCATTTATCTATCAAAATTTTTTCTGCACTTTTTCCTACACCATCTTTAATGATCATTCTAACTCAAATCATCTTAACAATAACTTATAAAATATTGATCATCATCATATGTGTAAAAGCAAGTGATGAACATACCCAGGTTTTCTCATTCACATTTCAGCATGTACCCATCCTCATTTTATAATCATTTAACTCTTAACTATCATCAAAACATGTTTCATTCAACAAATAAAGAAGAGTAATGCTTTATACTTGTTTGCTCCAAGATCTTCAAAGTCATCACGATTTCTCATAACCCTAGCTTTCTTCTCTCACTCGTGAATCATAATTCAAGGGTGATAGGGTTGGGTCTTCTTGTGGCAAATGAAGAAGACAACAAAATGATAGTAGCAAAGAAGGGTGAGAGCAAGGCTTATGTTGATAGGGCAAAAAGAGAGGATCGTAGGTGAAGAAGATCGAAGAAGATGAGAAGAGATATTAACAAGAAGTCAAGTAATTAACAAAGTGAAAGATAAATAAAAATGAAGATGGTCTTTCACTTGGGAGAGAGCGTCGTAGGGGGTGGATGCATGGCATGGTAAGCGACGCTTGTCATTTGCCACATGTCCACTTCCTATGGTCTCAATTGGTTCTCTTATTTAACTAGTCTATTTGTCTCCAATTTCTACTCCAATTGTCTCCCAATTTTCAATGACATATGTCATTAAATCACAATGTCATTTATAAAAATTTCACTGCCATTTGACTCTCGTTTCTACTACCATTTATCAATTGTCATGCCACTTGGCATTTTCCTAGTCTAAAAATACCCATAATTATCAGAAATTTCTAATATTTGACAAAAAATTCTTAATCACTACTTATACATACCAACTAAATTTTTAAGACATATAATCCATAATTCACATTATAATCATATTAAAACAATCATTAATACCCAGAAAATGTCAAATGAGTGCATGAACAAGTCATCATAATGTGTGCAAAATTCCAGTTTATGTGTGTGTACGCTTTTAGTTTCTGATTGCCATTTCTCATTTACAAAAACATCTAGAGTTCTAACCTTTTGTATGGGAATGAGATGTTACAATTCTCCCCCTTAATAAATTTCATCCTCGAAATTCTTATCTAATTAATAAAAAAGGCAGGGGTATTGTTTACTCATATGCTCCTCTATTTCCCATTTAGCTTCAACACTCGAATAATTTCTTACAATTAACTATAGTTACTGGAATCACTCGGCCTTTCAAGTACTTATTCAGATATCACATTATCTTAACTGTTTCCTCAATATATTTCAGATTACTTATAATTTCAATTCCGATATCAATAACATATATATAGGATCATAATGATATTTCCTAAACATATCTATGTAACACTGTGTGAATCTGAAACATCTTTTATTGGTAATTCTAACTCATAAGTCAATGGTCCTATTCTCACAATAATTTCATATGGACCAATTTATATTGGGTTTAGCTTATCTTTTTTCCTAACCTGAGCACACCTTGCCAAGGTGATACTCTCAGTAACATTTCATCTTTCGCTTGATAATTCACATCTCTTCAGTGTTAATACACTTAACTCTTATGTCTATCTCACTATATTCCATATCTTTGGTTTTGATCCACCTAATTCATTCATCTTTCTTAATTCACTTAGTTTCTAACACAGATCAATTTCACTTATCAACAGTGACTTGAATCGGCCTTCAACTAATTTTAGGTCCTCTTCATTTCAATATAAGGGCGCATGACTCTTTCTGTCATATAATGCCTCATACCATGTCCTTCCAAATCAAATTCAAGTCAGAACTGTACATTAATCTCATGTTCCTAGGAACTGTAAAATATAACCTCTAAGTATATCTCCAAGAAATCAAATATTCAGTCATACATTCAGCCACTTGCTTCTTCATCCTTGGCCGCTAAATGTTGTTTTAGCGTCTTACTATTAGGATGTATAGCATAGGTTACTATTTGTACTTTCTTTAATAATCTCTTTGCTCAATCATCTGTATCAGGTACTTATACTTTTTACTACAATCACAAAATATCATTTTTCCTATTTAAACTCAACATTCAGGTTCATTTTCAATTCCTCAATAAGATTCACAATTATGAATCCTCACTTTAGGCTTTGCTAGTCCTTTCATTTAAAACTAATCTTAAATTTCAATGTAGCTAATAATACTTCATTTTGCCCCAAATTCAACTCAACATTCTATGCTCTTTATTGCAATAGGTTTGGTAATCTCCATATCTAAATTTGTGCTATTTTGTTATTGAATTTTTTGCTCAATGCATCAAATACACACTAGCTTTACCAGAATACTACTCATTTGTACAATCATAATCTTTCAGTAATTCTATCCATTGTCTCGATCTTATATTCAACTCTTTCAAACTCAATAATTACCTCAAACTTAAATGATCTGTATATATATACATATCCAAAATGTTTCACTGTACATATAATGTCTCCAAGCTCTCAAAGCAATTACTATTGCAGCAAGTTCTAAATCATGTATCAAATATCAACTCATGAGACTTTAATTGTCTTGACGCATATGAAATCACTTTATTATGGTGCATTAGATTACATCATAATCTCTGGTGTGAAACATCATTATATACTACAAAATCTCTAAATCCAAATAATATAATTAACATCGATGTTATAATCAATCGGTGTTTTAATTCATTAAAATTCTTTTTACATTCATCAGTCTATATGATTTACACGTTTTTCCTCAGACATTTTTATCAAAGGGCTAAGATCTGTAAAAGCTCCTTAACAGTCTCTGGTAGTATTTAATATACAGCTAGTTCTACAGAACTCTGGATCTCTTATATATTCCTTGGAGTTTCTCACTTCATCATTAGCTCTACTTTCCCTGTTGTGTCTACCTAGATGCCCTGTCCAAATATTTTATGACCCAACATATTACTTGATCAAGCTGAAATTCACACTTATTGAATTTGGCATATAATTGTTTCTCCTTCATAATTTATAATATTTACCTCAAATGTTCAAAATATTCTTCTCAACTTTTGAATACATTTAATATATCATCTATGATCATAGTCACTAATTGATCGAATAAAAAATTGGGACACTTTATTCTTCAATACCATAATACTGTTGGGGACATTTGTTAACTCAAATAGATATTGCCAAAACTCAATGTGCCTTTAATTAGTTCTTGTAATTCCTCAAGTAACTAATTCCTCAAATGAGGTAATATTATCTCATGTTATTTTCAGTCTCCCAATTGACTTCTTTTCTCGAATGATTTTCTCCATTCATTTGATTTCCTCTAATTTCTTATTAACTTATTCCAATGTCGAACCATTCTTACTAGTTTCTCCATACATTTCAATTTATTTACAACCTTAACTTCCTGAGCTGGTAACACATTCAACAAATCTAATTTGTATCTCTTGAACATATTTGCCAAGATTATAGTATGGAAATAAGTTCTCCTCACATTATCAATAGTTTCACCTCAAATTTAAGAATCCAATCATGTAATTAGATACTTTACATCAAACAAAATGCATACACTCTCAATAGCATATTCTACATAATGCCTGAGTCTTAGTTAGAAATGGGACTCCAATATTCACTTCTGATTTGTTCCATCTTCGTTCATTCTTAAAAGTAAACCATCTGGTCTACTTAACCTAATTCGATGAAATTCCTCTTCAAAACAAGATTTCTTGCAACTATTGTCAGGCCCAGGTCTCAGTACTTATTACAAGACTACAATTTGAGACAGTCAGGTAAAGGTCATGTGAGAGGAAAGTTGAAAACTTCAATTTGTAGGGAGAATTTCAGCGTCAGCATTGGCAGGTTTGCAGCGGCAAAGTAAATGCTTCGTTGCAGCGAAACTAGGAAATATTTCCAAGGACCTTTTGGGAAAAGTTCACCGTGGCCAAAGTCTGGCTTCGCCGTGGCGAAGTCTCAAGGTCGAGAAAAAGCACCCTTTGGGAAAAATGCGCCGCGGCAAAAGTCTGGCTTTGCCGTGGCGAAGTTACAAGTTCGGGCAAGGGTGCCTCTCGAAAAAGGTTCACTGTGGCCAAAGTCTGGCTTTGCCGCAGTGAAACCTTCAAAACCGTAACCCAGACCCAAACTATCAAACATTAAAATGTACATACAATTCCAACAAAAATTAACAACTCAACAAAAGATAGATATGAGCATGTACAAAAGGAACTTCTTCAATTCTTAATCTCATTACTAAAACAAAGCGAAGATTGAGCATAGCTTTAATTACATATCAACAGCCACATCAATAGCTTAATACAAAATACAATGAATGTTCATGTTTGATATGCTGGTAAAGCTACTCAACAATTAGTCAGACTAACTTAGTTGCAAAAGAGAGCTATCTTGGAGTTTGCCAAAGCCTTGCAAGGATCAATAACCTTCTCGTTCTGCACCTGAGGAGTGAAAAATAATGGGTTGAGCTACGAAGCTTAGTGGCTAATATATTTATAGCCATTGATAGTGAGCCACACAATCAAGCATATATATAGATGTATCTCATTTCAATCTAGCTATTGAATCATCAACAATTCTAACTCAAAGACTCATAGTTAAGGATGCTATCACACAAAGCACTTCGGTTATATTTAACCATCCAAACACAACACTCAACTTTATATCATGCCTAACAAATCATAAATGGAATGCACAATATAATGGCTTGAGGGTCCCATGGATCGAAATGGAGAAACCGAAGTTTACACCATGAACTAAATGAGTCCATTTCTTAGGAGCTCATGTGTCATAAGCAGGCAGCCGGGAGAAGGCTTTAAGTCAACGTGCACGTGACGAACGAAATGGTATCTCTCTTGCCCTAACACAAGCAAATTTTTATGCTTAATTTATTCCATCACATATTCATAAATTCATGCTTTTTATGCTTTTTCCTCTTTTGATTATAGCAAACGTCATAACATCTTTCAAAGCATAACATGGTAATAAATCATAATGCATTTTCCAACAAGCACAACAATTCAAAATCAAGCAATTAAGCATACACACATAGGTGAGAAATATGCCCATCTCTACAATAACTATAAACATATTACCCACCTAAATTGCTTGGAAATCCAAACTCAAGTTTGCCTTTCCTCTTGCTCTTGCATAGGATTTTCTTGGTTTCCTTCAAACAAAACAATTTTCATTCAAGCCAATGTTCAAATAGAAAATCCATAAAACTTTAATAATCAAAATAATAAATTTGAGCATAGAATTAACCTGCCCATAATTTATCTAGGCTAGAAAACTAAGACTTAGTTTAAAAATCCATGAAAATCGAAATGGGTTTCTTGGTTCTCTTCTTCCTCCCTTCATTTCCAACACAAAACTCATTTCTCTAATTTCTTTTCTACTAAAGCAAGAAGAAAAGATGATGGAGATTATCTAAAACAAGTTGATTTCTCTTCTTTCTTCTTCTTTGTCTTTCTCCACGTTTTTCTTCTTCTTTCCTAGCTTCTCCCACGTTTTCTTCTTCTTTCTTTCTTCTCCACGTTTTTCTCCCTCTCTTTCTTATTCATTCAAGAGTAATTTATTGTCATTCCAAGTTTATCCTTCCTCATTTAATGTAATGCCTACTTGCTCCTTTAGTCTCTATGTCTCTTACACGCTAGCTTAATTCTAACATTTCTATTCAAAAATTCTAATTTCTATTAATGTTTGCTAAATTATTGGACTAAATTCTAAAAATAAATAAATAAATAAATAAATAAATAAAATTTGGGGTCTAACAATTCTCCTCCCTTTAAAGAATTTCGTCCTCGAAATCCTTACCTGAATCTACAATAAGGTGTGGATACTTCTCCCTCATGGCTTCCAAAGGCTCCCATGTTGCCTCCTCTCTTGCATGGTTCTTCTATAAGACTTTAACCAGCTTCACAGTCTTGTTTCTTAAGACCTTTTCCTTTGAATCTAGAATATCCACTGGTTGTTCTTAATAAGTCAAGCGCTCCTTTAATTGAACCTATGAAGGTTGGACTATGTGTGAAGGATATGATCGGTATTTTCTCAACATTGATACATAGAAGACATTGTGAATCTTAGATAATTCTAGTGGCAAGGCTGACTTGTAAGCTAGAGGCCTAATCTTCTTAATAATTTCATAAGGGCCTATGTATCTTTGACTGAGCTTGCCCTTTTTGCCAAATCTTAAAACCCCTTTCCATGGAGAGGCTTTAAGAAATACTTTGTCTCAAACTTTAAATTCCATCTCCTTTCTATATATGTCTGTATAGCTCTTCATCCTGTCTTGAGATGCCTTGAGTCTCTGCTTCACCAATTTAATCTTATCGACTGTAGCTTGTACCAACTCAGGTCCTAAAAGTCTCCTTTCACCTTCCTCATCCCAACAAATAGGAGTTCTACATCTCCTACCATACAAGGCTTCATAAGGTGCCATTTGAATTCCTGAGTGATAGGAATTATTGTAAGCAAACTCAATTAAAGGTAGATAATCATCCTATGAGCTTTTGAAGTCCATAACACAAGCTCTTAACATTGCCTCCAATGTCCATATTGTCCTCTCTGATTGGCCATCAGTCTATGGATGGAAAGTTGTGCTAAAATGCAACTTGGTTCCCAAAGCCTCTTGTAAGCTTTCCCAGAATCTGGAGGTGAACCTGGGATCTTTATCTGAGACTATAGAACTTGGAATCCTATGAAGTCTGATTATTTCATCTATATATTTCTTGGCCAAGGCATTCAAAGACTTTGCTTATTTAATAGGAAGGAAATGTGCTGACTTAGTTAGCCTATCAACAATCACCCATATTGTGTCATGCTTCCTATTGGTTCTTAGCAGTCCTATTAAGAAATCTATTGTAATCTTCTCCCACTTCCATTCAGGAATAGACAAAGGTTTAAGCTTGCCAATGGGTGCTTGATGTTCTGCTTTAACTTGCTGGCACACTAAACATTTTCTAGCATCCTCTGCAACATCTTTCTTCATTCCTCTCCACTAGAAGTGCTTTTTTAAATCTCTATACATTCTCGTACTCCCGGGTGGTTTGCAAATAGAGCATTGTATGCCTTATCAAGAATTTCATCCTTCAGTTCTAACATATCTGGAATACATAATCTGTTACCTACCACCATCAATCCATCTTCTCTTATCTCTATTTCAGAGAGCTTACCATTTTTAATTTCTTCTCTAAGCTTGCTCAAATACTCATCTTGCTCCTGCATTTCCTTAATCTTCTCATTCAATGCTGGTCTTATTCTAAAATTAGCCAATATACAACCAGATTTAACTTACCTCAATGTCACTTTAAGTTTGGCTAATTCCCCCAACAAAGGAAGGTATACTGTCTCCACATGTGCCATAGTAGATTTTTCTACTTAATGCATCTGCTACTACATTAGCTTTCCCCGGGTGGTAGTCTATCATCAAGTCGTAATCTTTCAGTAGTTTTAACCACCTTCTTTGACTTAGATTTAACTCTTTTTGGCTCATTAAATATTATGGTATGTAAATACCTTGGTGGTGACTCCATATAAGTAATGTCTCTATATTTTCAATGCAAAAATTATGGCAGCTAGCTCTAAGTCATGTGTAGGATAATTCATCTCATAAGGTTTTAATTGCCTAAAATTATAGGCAATCACTTTATCTCCTTGCATCAACACACATCCCAATCCCTTCCTTGAGGCATCATCATATACTATATACCTATCACTACTAGAAGGTAAGGTCAAATTTGGTGCAGTTGTGAGCCTATTCTTTAATTCCTCCAAACTCTTCTAGCATTCCCCTGTCCACACAAACTTCTGATTCTTTCTTGTCAATTTGGTAAGTGGGGCCCCTATTATGGAAAAGCCCTCTACAAATGTTCTATAATAACAAACTAAACCCAAGAAACTTCTCCTTCTGCTATATTCTTAGGTGCTTCCCATTTAACTTCATCTTCTATTTTCCTTGGATTCATATGTACTACCTTTTCTGAAATTACATGTCCAAGAAACACTACTTATCTTAGCCAAAATTCACATTTATTGAATTTGGCATACAACTCTTTCTTCCTCAACATCTCCAAGGCAATCCTTAAATGTTCTTCATGCTCCTTGTCACTTTTAGAATAAACCAATATATCATCAATAAAGACTTTGATAAATTGGTCTAAAAAAGGCTTGAAGACTTTATTCATTAAGTCCATGAGGGGCATTGGTTAATCCAAAGGGCATGACTAAGAACTCAAAATGGCCATATCGTGTTCTAAAAGCAGTCTTTGACACATCGGACTCCTTTATTCTGAACTGCTGGTGATCCGATCTCAAATCTATTTTGGAGAAGACCTTTGCCCCTTGCAATTGATCAAACAAATCATCTATGCGTGGGAGCAGAAATCTATTCTTGATAGTGACATGATTAAGCTTTCTGTAGTCCGCACACATTCTCAACGATCCATCTTTCTTCTTCATAAAAAGAACCAGAGCTCCCCAAGGTGAAGAGCTAGGCCTAATATATCCTTTCTCCAACAGCTAATCTAACTGCTCATTAAGCTCCTTCAATTCTGCCAGAGCCATTCTATAAGGTGGAATTGATATTGGTTTCGTACTTGGAAGAAGCTCAATAGGAATTCAATTTCTTTAGTGGTGGTAGTCCTGGTAATTCCTTTAGAAAGACATCCAGGAATTCCATGACCACAGGAATTTCTTCTAACTTTCCTCCATCTACCTTTGTGTCTACCACATATGCTAAGAATGCTTTATATCCTTTCCTCATCATTTTCTCTACTGTCGGAGTCGAAATAATTCTGGGTAGGCTTGCTTCCCTATCTTCCATAAACACCACCTTTCTACCTTTGTCCAACTCAAACTCTACTGTCTTTTGTTTGTAATCTAGGTTGGCATTATATTTTTCTAACGTATCCATGCCCCTATCTTCAATGGAATTGAATCCACCACTAATTTTTCTCCGCCAATGTATATCTCACAATCTCTATAAACTTGACTAATAATGGTATACTGGCTAATTGGGTTACTAAGCATGAAAGGACTATCTAATGGGCTCAAACTTCTACCATGCACGATTCTACTTGATGAAACAAATGAATGAGTAGGCCCTGGATCAATTAAAATAACAATATCATCATTAAATAATTTAACCATACCAGTCACAACCTCTGGAGCTGTTTCTGCATCCTCTCTCATCATTACAAACACCCTAGCTGGTGCTTTCCACCTCTGTCTTCTTAGAGGATTCACTTTCTTAACTACCTCAGAACTTCCCACTTTAGTTGCAGTTTTGTGTCCCACATTCTCAGCCGTTTTTGAAGCTTGCTTCTGGGTTCCCTCCCGTCTTCCATACTGCAAACACTCTCTAGCCATGTGCCCTTTTTCTCCATAGTTAAAACAAGCTCTAGTCAGCCTATAACACTCCCCTTTATGGAATTTGTCGCAATGATCGCATTTGGGAGTGGATGGCTTATCCCCCTCTCCCCTTCTACTGCCTCCAGCCATTAAGGCTTGATTAGAAACAGTTCTCATTTGTGTGGACTTGTTTGCGCAACTGCTCCTATCTTTAGACTGTACGAGGAAAGTCCTGGCACTCCTCTTTGATATAGGAGCACTACGTCCCCTCCTGAACTGTTCTCTCCCTTTTCTCTTTCTGTTTACAGCGCTCTTTATATTCTCCATATTCTTAAATGCTGCTTCTACCAGTTGTTGAAAGTCACAGAAATTTTGCGCCAACACTTTTTCTTTAATAGCTAAATGCAATCCCGGTTCAAATCTACGGCACCTAGCCGCTTCACTCATCATCATCTCAACTACATATCGGGACAGATGTGTAAATTTGCGCTCATATTCGCTCTCTGTCATCTCCCTCTAGGTTAGACTCAGAAACTCCCTTTGCTTATACTGGATATATACCTCAGACAAATGTTTCTTCTTATAAGTAGCTAGGAAGTCCTTCCATGTCGACATTGGAGGTTTCATCTGGCTCCTCGGTACACTTTCCCACCAATGCAGAGCATCTCCTTGTAGCAAGCTTGCAGTATATTCAACCTTTTCATTATCCTCACAATCCATCTGTTCCAATATCCTTTCTATCTTCCTTAACCATATTTTAACTTCTTATGGATCAGTCGTTCCATAAAAATCCACTGCCCCATACTTCCTAAGCTTATCAAATTGCTTTCCTTTCTTAGTCGGGGGATGGGGTAGAAGTTTGCGGCATCTGGCACATGAGCTAGACAAAAGCCTAAGCAAAGGCCTAAAACAGTCTAGGATCTAAGGGAGTAAGCACTTGCTCTTGAGAAAGAGGACTCATGCGTTTGTGCTCAAGAGGGCCCACTATTGTGCCCTACAGAAGCCTCAGCATTTCTTGGGGCTCTAGATTCATTAGTACCCTCCCCTCTTGGTAGAGAGTCAGGTGCAACAGATCCTTGCAAAACCCCTCGTGTTCTTCTACGATGTGGCATCTTACACCTTCAATTTAAACACTAACGATTAGCTTACGTTTCATTTTAATTTTATTTCCTACATGTATGCATGATATGCATGTCACTTGATACAATCAAACAATTTAACAATGCAAACAATTACTCACACATCATAATAATTTATACCACTATGTATTCTAAGCCTAGGAATCCTTAAAAACCCTAAGCTCTAATACTAAAAATGTTGGGCTCGGGTCTCGGTACTTATTACAAGACTATAATTTGAGACGATCAGGTAAAAGTCATGTGAGAGGAAATTTGAAAACTTTAATTTGTAGGGAGAATTAAAGCGTCAGCATTGGCAGGTTCGCTATGGCAAAGTAAATGTTTCACTGCGACGGAACTAGGGAATATTTCCAAGGACCTTTTGGAAAAGTTCGTCGCGGACAAAGTCTGGCTTCGCCGTGGCGAAGTCTCAAGATCGAGCAAAAGCACCCTTTGGGAAAAATGCGCCGTAGAAAAAGTCTGGCTTCATTGCAGCGAAATTACAAGTTCAAATAAGGTCACCTCTTGAGAAAGGTTCGTCGTGACTAAACCTTTGAATCCACAACCCAAACCTAAACTATCAAACACTAAAATGTACATACAATTCCAACAACAATTAACAACTTAACAAAAGATAGATATGAGCATATACAAAAGGACCTTCTTCAATTCTTAATCTCATTACTAAAACAAAATGAAGATTGAGCATAACTTTAATTATATATCAATAATCACATCAATAGCTTAATACAAAATACAATGAATGCTCATGTTTGATATGCTGATAAAGCTACTCAACAATTAGTCGAACTAACTTAGTTATAAAAGAGAGCTATCTTGGAGTTTGCCAAAGCCTTACAAGGATCAATAACCTTCTAGTTCTGCACCTGAGGAGTGAAAAATAATGGATTCAGTTGCGAAGCTCAGTGGCTAATATATTTATAGCCATTGGTAGTGAGCCACGCAATCAAGCATATATATAAATGTATCTCATTTCAATCTAGCTATTGAATCATCAACAATTCTAGCTCAAAGACTCATAGTTAAGGATGTTATCACACAAAGCACATCGGGTATATTAAACCATTAAAACACAACACTTAACTGTATATCATGCTCAACAAATCGTAAATGGAATGCACAACATAATGGATTGAGAGTCCCATCGAAATGGAGAAACTGAAGTTTACACCATGAACTAAATGAGTCCATTTCTTAGGAGCTCATGTGCCACAAGTGGGCAGCCGGGAGAAGGCTTTAAGTCAACGTGCACGTGACGAATAAAATGGTATCTCTCTTGCCCAAACGCAAGCAAATTTTTATGCTCAATTTATTCTATCACATATTCATAATTTCATACTTCTTATACTTTTTCTTCTTTTGATTATAGCAAACATCATAACATCTTTCAAAGCGTAACATGATAATAAATCATAATGCATTTTCCAACAATCAAAACAATTCAAAATCAAGCAATTAAGCATACACATATAGGCAAGAAATTTGGCCATCTCTACAATAACTATAAACATATTACCCACCTAAATTGCTTGGAAATTCAAATTCAAGTTTGCCTTTCCTCTTGCTCTTGCATGGGATTTTCTTGGTTTCCTTCAAACAAACCAATTTTCATTCAAACCAATGTTTAGATAGAAAATCCATAAAACTTCAATAATAAAAATAATAAATTTAAGCTTAGACTTAACCTACCCATAATTTATCTAGGCTAGAAAACTAAGACCTAGTTTAAAAATCCATAAAAATCGAAATGGGTCTCTTGGTTCTCTTCTTCCTCCCTTTATTTCGAACACAAAACTCATTTCTCTAATTTCTTTTCTACTAAAGCAAGAAGAAAAGATGATGGAGATTATCTAAAACAAGTTGATTTCTCTTCCTTCTTCTTCTTTATCTTTCTCCACGTTTTTCTTCTTCTTTCCTAGCTTCTCCCACATTTTCTTCTTCTTCTTTCTTTCTTCTCCACGTTTTCTCCCTCTCTTTCTTATTCATTCAAGGCTACTTTATTGTCTTTCCAAGTTTACCCTTCCTCATTTAATGTAATGCCTACTTGCTCCTTTAGTCTCTATGTCTCTTACACTCCAGCTTAATTCTAACATTTCTATTCAAAAATTCTAATTTCTATTCATACAGGTTAAATTAATGGCCTAAATTCTATAAATAAATAAATAAATAAATTTGGGGTCCAACAACTATCATCTATACCGTTCATGCAATCCTTATCAATCAACTGTTTTCATCATTGCTTATCAGCCATTCTTAGTACCTCAAGAAGATCAATTTCTATCGTTTCTTGCAAGGTCATAATGTTCTATTTACCAAAACTTGATGAAGTAGAAGACATGATTATTGTCACATATGCTTAGGTGTGTATCATCAAGGATATCCCATTCTATCTAAAGATTTTTTTCCAACAAATCACCAATTTATGTCTTACAATAGTAATACTTTGATCTCAATTGATCCTAGACAACATTTCTCTCTTTATTCTTGCCTATGATCGGGGTATCCTTACCAAGATCGTGACAGAAACCTATTTTTATCAGGCCACCAATGTGACCTGCACTTTCTTCCTCATTTCTTCCTCACATTAACACACATACTAACGTCATTTTTACTCTAATTTTCTAGAATTTACCCCTTCTAATGCTACATCATTTCATAATAATTCAACTACCATATTGATTGCATTAACTCTACTCATTTGATTCATCATCTTTTTCTTAATCTCATTCATACATAAAATCCTATCTTATATGCATTTCTAACTTTCTCCTTACTACATATCATTCACCTCATGTAAAGTCATTTATTTCTACTTCATTCCCCTTTTATTCTTTCCTCATTTTTATCTCATCTTCCTATTGTCATTTATTTCATCTTCCATATGTATATCCTCAATCAATTCAGAATTATAGATGCATAATCATCATGAAATTTTGATCTCAATTCCACTAATATATTCTTATAGTGGATTATAACTCTTGTCACATTAATCAAACAACCATTTCAAGTCCATGTTCAACCTTTCAAGGTCATAGAAAATTTTATTTTCTTTCAACTTGGCTTATACACTTTAAGTTTTGTCATTCATAGTTATATCTCTACTTTCCTCAATCAATCCACGACAATGTACTCACATCTATTACACATTCGAGGATATACCATCACAGTACAATATTTATGTCAGATTCGATGATACATCCATAAATACAAATGTAGTGAATTTTTGTCTATCATATCGAACCATATACTATTTCTTATTTCTAGATATCCATGAGCTTTCATTTTCTTACACTTTGACAGATCATCATTCTTCTTATTATTTCTAATTGCTCAGGCTTTTAACGAATGTTCATGCGAGTGACTCATGTAAATATGACTCAGACTAGGAATTAGTTGCTATTGCCTGCTATGACATGTCTAAAATGCATGTAGCTTGACATATATTTCAAAAAACGCCCATGTAAGACACTAAGCCTGGGCTTTGATACCAAATTGTAGCAACCCACTCTCATAAGCCATATCCTCAAATGTACCAACGGTATTCAAGAACATACTCTACGAAGGTGGCATGCTAGAACAGTCAGTCAATCATACTCATTGTAATTTTTGTCACGCATCACATGCATATTACAGAAAACCACAAATCAAATTGGGTCTATATTTCTTTTTCATAACATCATAATCACAATTTTTATTACACTTATTGATCAATCTCATTTACAATCATTTCCCAATTTGGAAAGTCATTACAAAACATAATTGTTCAGATACACGTGGTACAATAATTGTAGAATACATTCTTTAATACAAAAATTAATAGAAAAATCTATACCGATGCGAACTGATCCCGACCTCTATTTCTTACTCAAATGTAGTGGCTAGACTCTAGTTTGTCTAACTGGAGACCTTCTCTCAGCCTGAAAAATGTTGCAAATTTTGGGTTGAGTTTAGCGAACTCAGTGAGTAGACCATCGTCGATGGCTCACTCAGTCACTTAACACATCAACTCATACAATCACATATTTCACATCATTTCATTTATCATCATATAGCATCACAAAACTCTTTTGCTCACAATTTTCACATTTCATATTCAAAGCAGTCAAATAGTTCATTTTGATCATTTAAATTCTACATTTCAATTATATATGCAATGCATATGAGACTCACTTCTAATTGTTATTATAGTGATCGAGTGCCTTTTTACTAGCTTATATCCCTTGTGGATACTAGGCTTATTTCAGATATTGTCCCATATCTCTTGTGGATACCGGGCGCATTAACAACTGAGCTTGTGGCTCTTATATATATTTTGAGCTTTAAGCTCTTTCAGACTGGTCACTTCGGTCACAATTTCCTTTATATTATAATACATTAATGTAATGAAATGCATCACATGTATTTAGTCAATCAAATGTTCTCAATGTTACACATTCACATTCACTATCACAATCCCATTCACATTTATCTTCTGACCTTAGCCCGACATTCAACATATACGTTCAGAATCGCTTATTTTGTTAAATTCACATTCAATGAGCACTTCCAATATGTATTTCATGCATCAAATGCCTCAGACAGTCAATATTTGGAATCAACATAATCACATTCATGTAATAATTCAATACAGAATTTTAAAAACAGAGCAAACAATGAAAATGAGATCATCTAGGTTGAATCACATTATGCTCTAGATTCGCATTAGCTTCTATGATCCGAAGACATCTAGATGCAGGCATTTTATCCTGCATATCAACATTATGCAATGCAAACATTGCACACACATTATTAATTGTACAATTACATAAACATTCAATTGTACACATATGTATAGGTGTAATGTATAATGCATGCTCAATTTGACTATTACAAGTATGTTTCCTTAATCACGTCTCTCTATCAATCAAACCTTATCATTTGTATGTGTCTAGCTTATTCTTAGGTTTACACCTCAAGAACACTTGGTTATGCTAATATCATAATTCAATTACCCGTCATTTCTTTTCTAGCAGTATGCTCTCATAATATCCAATTCTCATTCACCTTTACTTAACACATATTACCCAACTCCTTTGAATCACAACTACTATCATATGAACATCTTCTTTCCCATTATACTCATGTCTTTGGTACTTTGATATCAAGAATTCATTCACTAAGTTATAACATCATCAATCAATCATTGCAGTTTTTCTTAAAATAGATTTTCGGTTCAATTTTGCATGGCAATTGTGACAAGGAAAATGAGGTATTTAGGCAACAACTTCTTCTACAAAACTGCTCCTATTTGTCTTAAGTTTCTAATGAACTAAATTTCAGACAATTTCGTTCAGTATTATACAAGTTATACATAAAATACTTCATACTGTTCTCACACCGTGATAACACACTGCACAAACTTCAAGTCAAATTTTGAAACTCTTAAAGACAAAATTAAAATTCAATTCCTTCATGAAATTTATATGCATATGTCCTTAGTTTAATAAAAACTTAAAATCATTCCATTTAGATATCTACAGATCAAGATATGGCCAAAATACAGATGCATGTTCAGTGAAAACACTCCATTTAACATATTCCAGCACACTTCATCATTTTCATCATAAACTCATCAATCAACCATTTACCAATCCTTCCTAGTGAATCTAGATGATAATAAATTCTGTTATAGAGTAAGGATAATATGTGAGGAGCTTGTTTTTCAAATTTCAAGTCAATCAGAGGTCCGGAGAAGAAGTTATGGTCAAAAGAGTGAAGGGTGTTTAAAACTTTCAAAAAGCATTGCACCTTCATAGTCATGATCGTGCTTATGGACGATCGTGCACTGCCTGTTGATTCCTCTCCGTCACGATCGTGCTTATGCACGATCTTACACTACCTGATATCTCCTTTCTATCATGATTGTTCTTGTGCACGATCGTGCACCACATGATTTCTCCTCTCAATCATGACTGTGCACATGTTTCCTCTCTGTCACTTGCCATATGTCCACTTCCTATGATCTCACTTGGTTCTCTTCTTTAACTAATGCATTTGTCTCCAATTTCTAGTCCAATTGTTTCCCAATTTTCAATGAAATATGTCATTAAATCCCAATGTCATTTATACAAATTTCCACTGCCATTTGACTCTTATTTCTACTACCATTTATCAATTGTCCTGCCACTTAGCAATTTTTTAGTCTAAAAATACCCATAATTATCATAAATTTCTCATATTTTTCTGAAAATTCTAAACCGTTACTTATGCACACCAACTCAATTTTTAAGACACAATCTATAATTCACATTAAAATCACATTAAAACAGTCATTTATACCCAAAAAATGTCAAATGAGCGCATGAACAAGTCATCGTAATGTGTACAAAATTCCAGTTCATGTGTGTGTATGCTAACATTATGCATGAGTATGAAATGCATTTTTCGAATTTCTCATTGCCATTTCTCATTTACAAAAAAATCTAGGGTTCTAACCCTTTGTATGAGAACGAGATGTTACATATAACCCATTGCTTTAAGGTTTTGAGTTAATATATGATGTCTTAGTTGCATATGGACTCATTTAGACTCGGTCCAAATTCTATCCAAGTCCCCTCAAAACCCTTCATTTGTATGAAAGTTAGATTGGCAAAGTCTGATAAATAGAGGTTCATGAATTTGGGTCAGATGAATAGTGATTCATAGAATGACTTACATAGTTTAGCCATGGGTTGAGGTGGAGCTAGTTTAATATAAATTAGATTTATTTGTGAATGGGAAGAAGTTGTAAATTCATTGGTGGATAATCCCACATTAGAAAGAGACATAAGGATAAGTGAGTTATGAACAAAGATAAGATTCATAACTCATTGCCTTAAGGATTTTGGTTGATATATGATACCTTGTTTGTATATAGGCTCACTTGGACATGGTCCAATTTCTCCACAAGCCCCCTCAAAACTCTTCATTCTCCTTATTGTAAATCATTCCTAATCTAATGCCCTAACTCATTCAACCCTAATTCCACTTCTTTAACATATTAATCCCTAATGCTCCTCTCCTTATTTGACAATGAAGACAATACCATCTTCATATATACCACTATCTCTTGCACCCTAATGCTTCTCTCCTTATTTGATAGTGAAGATAGTACCATCTTCATACAAACCATCATTTGTTACACTCTTATGTGATTGTGTTTCCAGCTCGATGAGTTAATCTTTTTCATATTTATAATCCATATTAAATTTATGAAATTAATATAAAATCTATAAGGTATCCCTCTTCTATGAGCTAAGTGTTTTATGAACCTAGTCATGCACTATTCATCAATAATGTAAAACTCAAATGTAACTCAGATTTTTCACTTTGATTAAATTTTGTTTGATGTTTTATTAGATTATGATTTCCTAAGGGGCTGCTTGTTTTCTTTTTTTTTTTGTTTTTTGTTGTGGTTTTTGTAAATTTAGAAACAAATCTTAAAATCGTGTTTGGTTAAACACGTTTGTATATTTCATTTTTAAAAATAAAAACGGTAACTGTTTTATGAAAACATAAAAATAACGTTTTCGTAACTTCTAAAAATAGGTTTTCATCTTTTTTGAAACTTTTTTTTTCACAAAACATTTTCTCCTTTGTGCCGTCAACTTCATCTTCTACGTCTTCACCTAATATTCCAGGTTGGTTCATTTTTATCTGTTGCTTCTACGACATGAACCAACATAGAACTGTGAAAAGGAAGAGAAATATGAAGAAAATAACAGTAGTCATACTTACTAAAAGGCAATATGTAGAACTTCTGCTTTGAACATAAACTTTTGCATTTTTTTGTGATGATAAAGAAGATGATACACTCTCATTCTTCCTCTGAACAATTTTTGTGTGATGTCTTTCAGGTGTTTAGTTTTTGCTTCAAATCCTCTGCTAAACATAACAAAAACTTCATTTTTTTTCGACAAATTGGTTCCTATAAAGGACCAACACAGAATAGTCATGAAATAACATTATAGCTATTTTCTTGATCCTTGCGTCATTTAAAGCAGAGACAGTTATAGCTGTTTTCTTCTTCCTCATGGCTTCGTAGCTATTTTATTCTTGGACTTCACGTCCTTCTTTCTCCCTGTCTTAACGCCTTTATAGCTATTTTCTTCTCATCCTCACATCGCATAGAGTGGAGCATATGGCTTTATAGCTATTCTTGTCTTCACGTCATTTAATGTGGCGTGGAGGCATTTAATGGAGGCTTTATCCTTACAAAGACATTCTTGTATTCACATATTTATTGTGAAGCCTTATCTTTACGATAGCTAGCTATTTTCTTCTCATCTTCACGTCTTTTTAATGTAGCATAGAGTAGAGTACTATTCCTGTCTTCACGTCATTTAATGTGGCATGTGGAGGCATTTAATGGAGGCTTTACCCTGAAGACATTCTTGTCTTCACAAGCCTTGTCTTCACGGACGGCGGACGAAGAACTAAAAGATTAAATATTTGTCTTCAGTTTTTTATTGCAAATCTCAATCAAACAGGTTTTTGTTTTCAGTTTTTATATTACAAATCTCAATCAAACAGGTTTTTCATTTTTTTAAGGAAAAAACAAAAACTAAAAATAAGAAACAGAAACTAAAAACAACAACAGAAAAACAGAAGTGGAACCAAAGGGCCCCTAGTTTTTAAATCCGATACGAGGTTGAGTTGTTCGTAATGTTCTTTAGTTTTTAGGAAATAACTGGATTATCATTGCTTTGCATTTGTATATATTTGACAAAATTAGGCCACGTTTCAAGGACCCCACATCCTCCCCTCTATTATGCACTAAATATCTAGAGACTTGCGATTTTGGTAATCCCCCACTTTTGATGAAGTTAAGCTGAAAAAAATCAAAGTGATCGGGTGTTTGATGTGTGTAAGTTTTAATAACACCCTCGATAATCTGCAAGCGCACGATTCGTTAGTGTAGTACCTAAGGTGTCGATCCCATAAGGAGGGATAATATAATTCTAATATCTAAGGTCAAAACAATTTGTAAAAATTCAAAATATAACAAAACTAAAATGAGAATTCAATTCAATCAATCAAATTAAATCAGAAATCAATTATGAAAATATTAATAATTCAGCAATTGCAATACACACCCAAGAATCAACTGAGGGAATTACCCATTGAGAGAAGATAATTTTACCTATCCTTAACGCTAACCTAATTGATTATGAATTACCAGATTATTGATTCTAGACGATCTTATAGTTGATTACTCTATCTCAAGTTATAACCATTAAGCCTAAATTATAAACCATAGTCAAATTATGAAAATTGCAATCTCTCGATTAAAAACTTACCCAAAACCCTAATTAGATCTAAAGTTGTCCAATAAACTATCAGAAACCTATGCAAAATCTCTCTTCACACAATTATCGATTTGATTTAATTCTTGTTCTATTAAATCACCTAACTCTTGTTAGCCTAATTTAATTATTTTTCATTCGATTAACCCTCTCCGTTCATTACTGAATTATGCAATTACAGAATTTAATCATCATAAATCCAATAAACATAAAAATAATACGATTTCATTAAATCAAGAATAAAACTCTGAAGGTGAGTTTAGAACACCCTCAATATTTAGATCCTATCATCAACTATTCAATCCAATTCTATACAATGACAAAATTGAAAATAAATAGCAAATACAATCGAAATGGAGGACAGGAGGTAGCGATGTCGGGAAACCTTTTGATCTAGGAAGTAAGTC
Organism: Erythroxylum squamatum; assembly: GCA_025629845.1. Classification (NCBI taxonomy): domain Eukaryota; kingdom Viridiplantae; phylum Streptophyta; class Magnoliopsida; order Malpighiales; family Erythroxylaceae; genus Erythroxylum; species Erythroxylum squamatum. Next base: position 31,931 of record JAOTBA010028739.1, read on the forward strand.
GAATTGGCTTCTTTTCCTCTTCCTTCTTCTTTTTCTCAATCTCTCGATAAATTCTCTTTGGGGTTTCTCAAAAGTGACTGATGCAAAAGATTCCTCTGCCTCTTTGTTTTGTTATTTAAATATCCTTTATGTTCTGAGCAGCCCTAGGGTTTTTTAAGGGTCCAAAAATTCTTGTCTATTATAAAGTTGTCACTTGAGAACATTCTTGTCTATTATAGCCAATATGCCTACTTACAATCCCAGTCTTATAAAGGAAGACTTAATAATTTGGCCCGCTCAAATTTTAGGTATGTTTACAAACAAAACTTCCCATAACCTACTCGATTACTTCATCTTCAAACGTTGCCTAGAGTAAACTAATATGGGACAAAATTTGTATCCCGAAAGCGTCCTTCATATTAAGGTTAGCTATGAAGTAAAGGCTCCAAACCAAGGATAGACTAAGAGACACTTCAATCATCAATACCTATTGCCTCTATTAACAGGATCAAATGTCCATCAAACTTTTGTTCTTCCAGTGATCATATTCTTACAGTTGTGTGGGGACAAGTTTTGCACTAGTGTTAGCATATATATTTGCATTGAAAAATACTGGGAAAACATCATTCAATAGGCACGCAAAGATAGATACAAGTCTAAAAGGGATTTAAAACTTTTCAAGATTTCTTTTAGCTACTTTGTGTGTGCAATATAGAGGAAAAGAACTTGAGAATCTTCTAACATATGCATCTTAACAAAAATGCCCACTTTTAGACCTTAGGAACTAGATAAGAGGGGTTGTACTAGTAAAAAGGAAACGGAATCCAAATGAGTGATGAGATGAAAAGTGCTTGGAATCTATAACTAATGAGAGCTCAAGATGCAATATCCTTAATATAAAGCAAAAGGATATTGATTCCTAGAATTCTAGTAGCTAGTCCTTGAGATATCTTCTTGTTTTGGGATTACAAGATTATGGAATGTAGGTTCTTTATCCCATTGTTTGAACTCGGATGTAACACTTTCTACAGTAATACAATTATCCCTTTATTCTTTTAAAAAAAAGTTATCTATCAAAAGAGTTTATCCTTTTTGTACCAGAGAGCTTAGAGTATATTTATAAAATTACCAATTACCTATTCAATTAATAGACAACAATAACAATAACTTAGTGAAAGTCCCACTTATATGTAAGGTTTAGGTTCAGTAATTTGCAACCTTATCTCTAATTGGTTAGAGAGACTATTTTTAATAGATCTACATAAAAAGAAGAAAAATGTAAAATATACATATACATATTAAAATAATAAATTATTAATAAATAATAAAAATATAAAAAGCAATAGAATAAATAATACAAGCAATATAGAACAAGATAAAGAATAAAAATAAAATAAAAAAAGGTGAATAAATAAATACACAAATAAGAAAGAAGAAAAATAAATAAATAAATCAAACAAATTATTACAAGAAAATATTTAGGCTAAGTAAGAAAATGTTTAGGCTATATAACAAAGAAGAAAGTACTACATATTAAATATTTAGGATAAATGCAAGACATAAACTCGAAGAAAAATATTTAAAAGACCTATGAGAAAGAGAAGCACCTCTTTATATGATTCTTTACCTATATCTTAGTATGTCAAAGTTCTTTATTGACGGTTATGTTTTTAGTAAGTTTTAGCAGTGTAACACCCCACTCCCGAGTGACCCGAACCTGATATCGTGGGTGATATCCGAGTCCGTGCCCCACGAGGGTGGCGTACTACATCAGTCGGTAAAACTCGGTATACTTT
>JAOTBA010028826.1:0-17463 GCA_025629845.1 Erythroxylum squamatum
TGATTTGTGAACAAGTTGATGCATTCATGTTTTGTGGTTTATAAATTTGATTACATGATGAGAATTTGAGAAACAAGTGTTTTATGGATTTCAACAAGAATTTTCTATGACAACGAACTTTTGAAAGGTTTTGCTTATTTTTCCGTTATAAGCTGTTACCCACGAGCTTCAAGCTCACCCCCCCTTTTCATTCCCATCTCCAGGTGATGAGAACGAGGTCGGAGGAAAGAAAGTAAAGGCTTTTGTTTGGTTATGCATATGTTGAGAATTTTGGGGTTTTGTGTCTTTTGTTTTCGGATATTTTGATATTGATGTTGTAATATGGCTTGGAATGCCATTAAAGTTTGTAAACATTTGTCTGATGATGTAAATGAATTATGGATTTGTGTATGGATTTGAAATATGAATTGTGTATGAATGGTATGAGTTGAGATGATGAACTTTGATATAAATTGTTGCGATTGATTAATAAGTGAATTAAAGAAAGATATGAAGAATCATATGAATTGAGGTTTGGGTGTGGGATGAATTACAATTGGTTGTTGAATGATCATGCTCATGATATTCCAAGTTTGTAGAGTGCAAAAATTTCAAGTATTATGGATTAAGCAAGAGTTGTTTTGTGAAACTCTTTGTTTGAGGGTATTGAAATGTGAATGATGAAAATTAGTTGTAAGTATTGTATTAAAGAGTATGATGAAAAAAAAATTGAGAGTCTTGTGATTTCCGCAAGGAAATGAAACGATGATAGTTATGATTCGTTTCTGATGAGTTGGGTTCTGGAAATGGGGCCCAACATTTTGATATTCTTACTCCTTATAAATTCCTTTATCATATTTATGGTTTTCTTGATGAATCCACACTCTGCATCTTTGGTCTTTAGCTGCCTTGTTTACTTGTCCAATAGCCTTGTCTCCTCTTCATGTGTTTCGCCATTTGTCCGATCCAACCAATTCTGGTTCTCTTCTCTAGACATTTTTAGAATGGTTCCAACCTCTACCAAAATGGCGTATTGATATGTCTCTGGAACTATCGAAACATCGTCTTTGGGATGTAACATTAGACAACAAAAATGTTTATATGATCTATCTGCTGCATCGCCCTTATTGTATGACTGATACTAATATGCTATGCACCGTCAACCATATTCAGTATTGGCATACTTATGTTTATTGGCCAAATGAAGAAGCATCTGCAACAGAAGAACTTTATGCACTTCTTGACCAATACAACCAACATCCAAAAATAGATATTTCTCCTCTCTGCACATCACAAGGTCCATATTTTGGAGAAACAACTCTAAGACATCCTCTTAGAACTCCACCTGTGAGTGAATGGACATCTATTCATGTTAATTGTATCCATATTCGTGGAGGTGATATTCCATGTTCCACACTAGGCATACTGTGGAATCAAGCCCACAACCAGAGGAACTTAGTCTAACATTTACCTCTGTTTCTAGCCCATGGCCTTCTTTATGGGCTAGTACTAACATCCATGAGCTCATTGAACAAATTGATCGAGAAATGGAGTTGACTGATGATGAAGATGACCTTACTTTACATCTATAAAGCAGGCACGACTTTTGAGACAACCACTGACAAAGACTTTTGATGATGGTCCCACATATCACTTTCAAAGTACTATTGAAGATTCTATCATCATTCTCCTTTACACCCTGTTTGGAAAACAACGAATTAAATTCAATCTTGTAATTGAATTCAATTCACTTGTTTGGAACAACAAGAAAGCCAAGAATTCAATGCACTTGTGGGTTTAAACCCCACTCCCTTTGTAAATTCAATTCATGCTATAAGTCACACGAATTGAACTCCAAAAGCTGCTAGATACCTTTTTAACATTAACACCCAATAATACCCACAATTTCAAGGTAGTAACCCTATCACAGCAGCCGACCACTCTTTTCCCACGCACCAACAGACCAAACGACGCCTTCTCCCACGCCAAACGACACAACAGCAGAGTTAGAGGTATCTCTCACTTTTACTCTATCTATTAGAGGTATCTCTCACTTGCTCTTTTTAATTTCTTTAACATGGTTATGCTCTTTTGGGAAGAGTAAAAAGAAAACTGTACTGATACTTTTCTAGATAAGCATTATATGCCCAGGCATCCAGCGTCTTTAGATGACAATTGTCTACCATTGATTTAAAAATTGCCCAAGTTTAAGTTCTAGATGATGTTATATCGTCTTTTCCCTACATTGACTTAAATCATAGCCAATTTGCACAGGCATAGCCATGAGATGATTTATTTTGAGAGTAGTAACTTGACTATAGTGACTTGGTGGGAAGGCAGTGTAAATAAATTGATAGCATCTTGGTTATGATTTTGTGGAACTAATGCATGCTTAATTTCAAAAACACAATGCTTAATTTCTAAAAATGAAGACATTCTTGATCATGATCTAGATTAACATAAGCTATGGATCCAATTAGAGTTCAGAAATCAAAATTCTATTTGGCTTCCACTCTATGAAGTGCTTAGGTCTTGATGATTTTTACGACATTAATATCAATTCCTCTTATCTTCTTTCATTTGGGGTAGATTCTTAGGTGATATCATTTTCATTGCTAAAGATAGAGATTATCATATATTTTATTAATAATTGATGATATTACTTATAATAAAATTGATGTTTATAAGTTGCTCTATGTAAGTGTGAATGTTTATTACTTAATAATATTATTTTTTTGTCAGGGGTAAATGTGTCATATGAAATAATTGAATTCAATTCTAATATTACTGAATTTGTTCCAAACAGTGTAATTGAATTCAATTCTAATATTACTGGATTTGTTCCAAACAGTAGAAATTGAATGCAATTCAATCTCATTAATGTAATTGAATTGAATTCATTAATGAATTCAATTCGAAAGTTTCCAAACAGGCTGTTAGACTTTTAAGCCTAGGTTATTATGTTCTTTTGACTTTTGTAAAGGTAGGTGTGACATTTGTCAAAAGTAGAAAAGTATATTCCTTTTTAACAAGGTTAGGTAGCATTATTGGTTTTCTTTTTTAAAATAGCCATCATGACTCATCATTGTACTTTAATTTAGTTTCTAAAGATGTCATGATTATGTCTTTAAGTAGATTTACATTTATAACCTTCGCCTATAAAACAAGGTTCCTCTTCAGTTGTAAGTATGCTTCGATATATGTTTCTTAGTATTGAAGTCTTTTGTTAAGAAGTTTGAAGGTCAATGAAGTTTGTTTTCTAAGTCTCTTCGCCTTTCTGAAAACTTCAAATACTTGACTCATATTTCTTCTTCCGCCTAGGTGTAGGATGAGTATGCTCTACACTCGTCTCTTCTGAGGATCTTATGTATCAGAAAGTCTATAACAGTCTAAAACTGTTTGTCAACAATATCCGCTACCTGTTATTAGGTTGACTGAATTAACGAGGAATAAAGAGTAAGAATATATGAGTGAAGTAGAGTTCCTTAAAGGCGAGAGCATTTGTGCCCGTGTAAGCCAATGGACAGGCGTTGAGGATTGTAGCTCCGATATCTGGACTTTCCTATTGAGTAATACATACTTTCAATTCGACTTTAGTTAGTCGTTAATTTGTAACAACCATGAGTTGTTGTTGTGCCAGTTTGGCCTAGTTTGTGTCATAGTTTTTCTGTGTGCCCTTCGTACTCATACTCATTGATTCCTATCTTCGTTGAAAGGTACATGATTTGTATGTTTGCTTCAGGTGGACTCATCGTGAGTCCGATTATAAAACCACAAGTTAATTTGCTTCTTCATTGAAATTTACTTTGATAGGTAGTTATGAATTGGTGTAAATGGTGGTATTGAGTAGTTTTGACGATATTGTGCGTGGAGTTTTCTGAATTGAAAAAAAAAAGGCGAGATAATGTTGAGAAATTTGGGAGTAGGATCTGATAAAATAGGATAATATGAGTAAAGAGACGTTGTACTGCATTGTATTGTTTAATGAGGGATGTCCTTTAATGTGCAAGTTAGATAAATGTACGAGGATGAATAAATGAATGACAACAACCTTGATTTAGGTATACAAAATTTGATGGTTGAGATTACGGGATGTTATCACTAACAACTATTTTATTGGGGCACAGGGTAGCTGTCACATTTTATTGACCTTTTAAGTATTAAACCACAAAAACAAAGAGACGGAAAGACATTGAAAAGAAGCATTGATGTCCCCAAATTGTTTCTTTTAAAAGGCCAAAACAGAAAACGAAACTCACGTGTGGTTGTCTCCGTCAACCTGCAAATCCAACTACTATTCCTAACTCGTAGGCTACGGGTCCATGCCCTACTGCTTTAAAGCCTTATGCATAGAGATTCCAGGACGATGACTAGTCTTTTATGATATAATCTTCAAGCAAAAGTTACCTCAGTTCACTAGCTGGTGATGAGGATAGAAGACACTCCTATACAGGTTGTTGCCTTCCAATGACCATTTCATTTGGTTTTCAAATTATGGTAGTAGATGGTTGGTGACTAGATTTATGATAATATTAATTATCAGTAATTTATTTAAATTATATAATTATCTAAATAGCAAATGATTTTACGAAAAGAGTAGTGTAGATATAAGTCCTCCAATTATAAAACAAAATTCCATTCTCATTTTAGGTAAAAGCCAAATTGATGTTTATAGATATAAGTCCTTCAATTATAAAACAAAATTCCATTCTCATTTTACGTGATTTGGGACATAACCACGGATATCAGCTGTTTGATTCATCCCAATGTATTATTTATTACTCGTTTAATTTAAAATAATTATTAAATTGTAGCTCTTCTGTGCAAATATCTCCTTTTACCTATTATTTACTTCACTAATAAAAATATTTACTGTTGAATGGATATCAACTTAGAAGTTTTGTGACTTGAAGGTTTAAGACTTAAATTTCAGAAATTTCCATATACTGTCAGAAGCTCTTAAGGTACAATGCTGTGCATGGAAACATAATCAAAGTAGAAACCCCTCATATCCATATATAGATCTATATGTTAAGCTTGACCTACAGCCAACCAATGGATCTTCCCAGTGCCTTCCTAACATTTTATAGCCCCCACGTAAACTAGAAAAAAGTAGCCTCAATAAATTTACAATATATAAGTTATATAAATCTGCAATATACAAGCTATAATTTAATTTAAGTTATAATTTAAATAAATTTAATAATAACATGAATATTTTACCAAATAGAGATGAAAAAATATTAATACATATTTATTAAAAATATAAAGAGTTAAAATAATTATCTTGAGAGTAGAAATATCACGTTCATATAAATATTGTCAGACATTGTATGTATGAGTAAATATTATCAAAAGAGAAATTTAATTATAATATATTCAAGTATTAATTAAACTGAAAAATACATAGAAATATAGAAATTTTATCTTTAAATTATCACTCAGAAGTTAGAACTATAAAAAACAAATTCTCAAATTAAAATATCTTATATTCATATATTGATAAAAATAAAAATAATTTGATTTAGGCACGTGAAGAATATACAAAATTTGATGGTTGAAATTATGAGATGTTATCACTAACAACTATTTTATGGACCTTTTAAGTATTAAACCACAAAAACAAAGAAACGGAAAGACATTGAAAAGGAGCATTGATGTCCCCAAATTGTTTCCTTTAAAAGCCCAAAACAAAAAACGAAACTCATATGTGGACGTGCTCCATCAACAACTACTATTCCTAACTCGTAGGCCACGCGTCGATGCCCCACTGCTTTAAAGCCTTATGCATAGAGATTCCAGGACGATCACTAGTCTTTTATGATATAATCTTCACGCAAAAGTTACCTCAGTTCAGTAGCTGGTGATGAGGGTAGAAGACACTTCTATACAGGTTGTCGCCTTCCAATGACCATTTCATTTGGTTTTCAAACTATGGTAGTAGATGGTTGGTGACTAGATTTATGATAATATTAATTATCAATAATTTATTTAAATTTGCAAAAATACCCCTAAAATATATGACCAATATTTTGAATATCGGCAGTATTGTTTGGTACTAATTGAAACAAACAGGTACAAATTGGTGCATAAACCTGGTTCCGGAACATCCCTCTTTGTACTGTTTTTTGGCTGATACAATACAATTTTCGTAACAGTGTATTCTTGGGTATGAAATTCTGCTTGTGTTGTGTTGATTTTGCTGATATTTGGTTGTATGTAAGCTGCTGATATTTGTTGTGTTTGGAAGTGAAAAGAGAATTTTGCAAAATGAAATTGTGGTATGTTGGTAGATAGGTAGTTATGAATTGGTGTAAATGGTGGTATTGAGTTGTTTTGAGGATATTATGTCTGGAGTTAGATAAATGGACAAGGATGAATAAATGAATGACAACAACCTTGATTTAGGCCATATGTGGTTGTTCTCCATCAACAACTATTATTCCTAACTCGTAGGCCCACGGGTCGATGCCCCAGAGCCTTATGCGTACAGATTCCTCGACGATGACTAGTCTTTTTATGATATAAACCTCGAGCAAAAGTTACCCCAGTTCACAAGCTGGTGATGAGGGTAGAAGACACTCCAATACAAGTTGTCGCCTTCCAATGACCGTTTCATTAGGTTTTCAAGTTATGGTAGCACATGGTTGGTGACTAGACAAATGGTAATTCTTGGGGCCCTAGTTTTTCCCCTTTTGTTTGTTCACATCTTTTTGGTTTTTGAGTATATGGAATAAATTTATCAAAATCATTTAATTCCGGACAGGCAAATATGATCCCCATTATAGGCAGCTTCCTTATAAGGCATATAATTGGTTGAAACATTACTATACTCCACTAAAAACCTGCGTTTTACCACCAAACCCTGAGAGTTAATGACCTCTATTATAATTGTCTATTAAGCTTTTAATAAATGCCAATAAATACTTCCAAATCCTGTCAAAAATAGGATTTCTTCTACAATGAAATAGTTTAACAAATCTTATTTTCTATATAATGTTATTTGAGAGGAAGAGCTTTGAAGCAACTAGCAAAATTTGCTACTTTATGACTAGAAGATCACAAATTTGAATCATGAAAATAATTTTTTTGTAAAAAATACAAGAGAAAAATTGCGTACATGTAATAAAACGTTATATACGTTTGGGACTAATAGAACATGTGATGTGATTGAGTTTTTGGAAGTCTATTTTTAGGTGGAAGAGATGCATGTTACAACTTTCACTGATTGATGACTGTTCAAGATAGTTTTTATTTTTTAGGCCATTATCATGGTGGCTAATCTCTTCTTTTTCTATGTTGTGGCTGTCAAATTTTATATGAGTGAGACTGAGACACTTCCTTAGGTTTCAGTTTGCTTCTTTTATATTGTTCTTTCTTTTTTCTTTTCGGCTCAATGAGTGTTATGAGTTATGGTTTTCATTTTTTTTATATTAAAAATATATCATTTGTATGCTAATGTGCAAAGGGACCGGTTAAAGTGATAGTTCACATCGGCACCATTAACAATGAACTTAACAGTGAGCTATGTTTAATTGATAATTTTAGTAATTCTAACTAGGATTGCAAAATCAAAATAGTTTCAAATTTAAAATGTAATTTATCTTAAGTGAAATTAGAACACAAGTCTACTTTTTTCATTTATTCCATTTTATTTATATCCTCCTTATTTTAGGTTGTATATCTAAACTTAAAGATTGAATTTTGTAAATTATTATTTACATCAAATTACATGTAAAACATTATATTCACATTATATTGGTTTTAGGATGGACCCTCACTTGCTCTTGTGTGTGATCTAACTTTCCTCCTCGTGTAGACCTGTAGGTCCATTACAAATTTAACATGGTATCAGAGTCAATGAAAATCTTAGCTTACTATCCCCCAGAAGAGGGCTTATCGTTTAAGCAACTGGAGAAGGATTAAGAGGAGGCCTATTTGACCTCAATCATAAATCCAGCCCTGATGAAGATTGTTTATGTACCTCTCCATATTATCCAAATAACCCATATGTAAGTGTCCCACATCGAAGAAAGAAGCCTTACTTGGGTTTGTATGTGATCTAACTTTTCGGTAGGCCCATTACAAATTTAACACATATTATTCTTTGTTAACTCTTATAGGTACAATACTCTACATTTATAGGGCGTATTTCCGAAAGCATTATAGAATATTTGAGACATAATCTATGGACACAATATGTTAGCAAACAATTCAGAAAGATTTTTCCATCTGACACATAATATCATATAGCACAGAGACATTTTAATTAACAAATTGCAAGAATTCTACCTAAATTTCTGAACTTTCATAATGTCAGAAACTCTTAGCATACAATGTTGAACATGGAAACATAATCAAAGTAGAAACCCCTCATATTCATATATAGATCTATAGGTTATTAAAGTCGAAGCTTGACCTACAGCTAACCAATTAATGGATCTTTCCCTACAGTTCCTTCCTAACATTTTATAGCCCCTACGTAAAGTAAAAAAAAAACCCTCAATAAATTGGCAATATATAAGTTATATAAATCGACAGTATACAAGCTATAAATTAATTTAAGTTATAATTTAAATAAATTTAATAATAACATGAATATATTACCAAATAGAAATGAAAAATATTAATACATACTTATTAAAAAATATAAACAGTTAAAATAAACAGCCTGAGAGTAGGAATATCACGTCCATATAAACTTTGTCAGATATTGTATGTATGAGTAAATATTGTCAGAGAAGCTAAATTAATTATAATATATTCAAGTATTTAGTAAATTGAAAAATACATAGAAAATTTACCTTTAAATTATCACTCACAAGTTAGAACTATGAAAAACAAATTCTTGAATTAGAATATCTTAGATTCATAGATTGATAAAAATAAAAAAAAAATAAAAGATAAGAAATACATCCAAATGCTTGAAAGAAATAATAGCATTTTCCACTTCTTGACCTTTAACGATATTGAAATTTTATAGAAATGAGTTAGCATAGAAAAATCTTGGGATGAGGGTGGGAATGAGTCTGCATAGGGATGCCTTTATAAGAGCAGGTCCTTATAAGATTGGGCATTGGACAAGTGTCCTTCTTCCCTTGTCCAAAGCTAGGACAGTTCGGCTATTTGTGTTGTAAAAATTGATCGACTTAGAGCAGGTTCGTAGCTAAATAGGACTGAAGGAATAATAATGAACACACAGATTTTACGTGAAAATTTCCAAAATTAGGATAAAACCCACGAGCAAGGGTAAAAGAATTTCACTATGAAATTTAGGAGTACAACCTCTCTCTCTATTTTATAAAAAGAAACACTAACTCTCTCACTAAATAGAAAAAACACTCTCTAAACTTTTGTGAGGATTTAATAGAAGCAGAGATTTCTGGGATGATTTGCTTTCTTCATCTCCTCCCTATTTATAGGCAAGAGATGTGTGGGATGGCTGGCCATTTGGCCAGCGATCCTTGAATTTTGTGGATTTCTTTCAACTTCGGTGCCCACCATTTTTTACAATTCTCACACTTGAAGATTTGATTGAGAGTCAATCAGATCTTCACACTATTCTTTCTACCTTGCCGCTTCATGTTGCTTATGTCTCTGTCAAGCCACATGAGGATCGACACCACATAAACTTGTCAACATTGATTGTTTTTGTCATAAAATCTGTCAGGTTATCCATTGTTTGAATTTTCTGCATATGCACTGTTCCTTCTTCCACTTTCTCGCGAACAAAGTGATGCAGAACTGGAATGTGCTTTGTCTTTGAATGAAATGCTGGATTCTTTGCAAGATGCAAAGCATTCTGATTATCACAATACATAGTAATATTCTCTTGTTTATTACCAAGTTCTTCCAACAACATCTTCAACCACACTACTTATTTACTGGCTTGTGTAGCTACTATATATTCTGCTTCTATTGTTGACGTAGCAACAACTGACTGTAGTTTTGAAACCCAGTTCACAGCTCCTCCAGCTAGTGTAAATACACATCTTGTAGTGGATTTACTTTTATCAAGATTACCTACATAATCAGCATCTACATATCCTCTGATAGTAAAATCTAATCCTCCATAATATAATGCAACATCTAAAGTTCCCTTGATATATCTAAGAATCCTCTTAATAGTATTCCAATGCTCTTGACCAGGATTCGCCATGTATCGACTAACTACTCCCGCAATTTCGGGTATTGTCCAAATCATAGCGAACATTAAGCTTCCCACTACTGATGCATATGCTACTCGAGACATCTTCATCCTCTCTTCTTCATTACTAGGACTCATACTTGAAGATAACTTGAAATTAATAGGAAGAGGGGTATAAATTGACTTACAATCTTGCATATTGAATCGCCGCAAGATCTTCTTCAAATAATTATTTTGAGAAAGCCAAATCTTCTTATTATTTTTGTCTCGGTGAATTTGCATCCCTAGATTCTTGTTTGATGGTTCCAAGTCCTTCATTTTAAATTCCCTAGCCAACTGTGCCTTCAATTCTTTGATATGATCATTGTTGGGACCTGCTACCAACATGTCGTCTACATATAACAACAAGACTATAAAATCATCTTTCTCAAACCTCTTGAAATATGCACAAGGGTCTACATTCAGTATGCTATATCCAAGGCTCATGATGAAGGAATCAAATCTCTTATACTAATACCACGACGCCTGTTTTAAACCATACAGAGATTTGTTCAACCTGCAAACTAAGTTCTCTTTTTTCTTTTTCTTCAAAACCTTATGGTTGGAGCACATAAATTTTTTCTTCAAGATCTCCATAAAGAAATGTAGTTTTCACATCTAACTGCAAGTCAAATGTAGCACACATCGCCAGGACTACTCGAACTGTGGTGAGTCGAATCATAGTAGAAAATATTTCAATGAAGTCAATTCCTTCCTTCTGAGCCTATCTTTTACCACCAATCTAGCACGATATTGCTCTACTTGATCGTCACCACTCCGCTTGATCTTGTAAACCCATTTATTGCCAATAGGCTTTCTTCCTTGTGGTAGTGATACTAGCTCCCATGTCTTATTCTTATGTAGAGCTTCAATTTCTTCCTGCATTGCTGCCATCCAATGAGATGCATTTGAACTATTTATTGTTTCTTGAAGAGTTGATGGCTCTCCGTCCTCAGTTAAAAGTCAGTATGTAATATTACTCTCCATAATATAATCTGAGTGCCAGCTCAGTGCTCTTTTTATGGGAGTTGGTCTCCGAGTATCTAGAACATCATATTCAACTGGTTCTTATTCCTTGTGCTCTGGTGTAGCTTCAGAAGAATCATTTTAATCAACTTCCCTATCCACGTGTATTGTTGTAGTTGCTAGATTCTCTTATACAGTGCCAACATTTTCTGCTTGCTCTTGATCCGAACTTCCATGAAGATAACATCACTACTGATAACAATCTTATGGGCAGTGGAATCCTACAGACGATACCCCTTCACACCTTCAGCATACCCTAAGTAAATGCATCTTCTAGATTTTGGATCCAACTTTGTAGTTTCTTGGGCATTGAACATCACATAGGCAGGGCTTCCAAATCTATGAAGGTTGGAATAATCCACTAGTTTTTTAGTCTACATTTCTATCGGTGTCTTCAACTTAATTGCAGTTGATGGAGCTCGATTCTCCATATAATAGGTGGTATTGATTGCTTCTGCCTAGAATTTCTTATCTAAGCTTGCAGTTCTCAACATCGCTCTTATTCTTTCCAATAGAGTTCTATTCATATACCGTCGTGAACTTCCTTTTGATGCCTTCTTGCTTGCAGAATTCATCAAATTCTTTCCCAGTATATTCGCCTCCATTATCTGAGCGCAAACACTTGATCTTCTTACCAGATTTGAGTTCCACCTGTGCTTTATAAAATTTGAAAGTTGGAAACAATTCCGCCTTCCTTTTGATAGGAAACACCCAATATGTCCTGGAATAATCATCGATGAATGATACAAAGAAATTTGCTCCTCCTAGGGACGTAACTGGTGCTTGCCATACATCAGAGTGAATCAATTCTAGAATTTCTTTGCTTCTGAACTTTGATGTGTTAAACTTCAAACGATGTTGCTTACTCACAATGCAATGCTCACAAAAGGGTAGTGATACCTTTGTGAGACCTGGAAGTAGATTCTTCTCTGCAAGTATCTTCATTCCTTATTCTGACATATGTCCAAGCTTTTTATGCCATGTCATTGCAGATTTGTCATCTGGACTAGTCACTGCAACGGATACCTCTCCTTCTTACAAAGTTACTCCCTTTAGCATGTACAAATTTACAACAATCTTCTCTACTTTCATAAATACCAGTGCTCCTCTAATCACTTTCATGATCTTGTTTTGAATCTCAAATCTGAAACTAAGATCATCTAGTTGTCCTACAGACAACAAATTCTTCTTCAAGCTCTAAATATGTCACACTTTTTCAATAGTCTGAGTTGTCCCATCATACATCTTTAACTTAATGGTACCGATACCAACAATCTTCAGAGTTTGATCATTACAACTGTACACAAATTCCCAAGAGACAAATTCATACTGATGGAACCATTGTCTTCGAGAGGATATATGAAAAGTAGCTGCTGAATCGAGAAGCCATACATCAACAAATCTTCTCTTACCCCCAATAGTCATTCCAGCTTCACAGACCATTGCACCTCCATCATCTAAAGTATTTGTCGCATTTCCTTGAGGAATAGAACCTTCTTATTCAGATTCCAACAATCCTTCTTCAGGTGCCCTTTCTTGCCACAATTTTAGCACTTGAAATTCTTCTTATTCCTGGATTTTGATCTACCACGACTATGGATCCCACTTATGCCAGGTTCTATTGATCTTCCTCTCGTCATTGCTAAGGCCTCCGCTTGTTGCGAATTTGTTAGCCTGTCTTCCTTACTTTTGCACCGACTCTCTTCTTCTAAAATAGCAGTTGCAATATTGTCGAAGACTAGAGTGTTTTTGTTGTTTGTTAAATTGATGACGAGTTGATTATACGAATCTGGTAGACTTTGGAGTAGAAGTTCCACACGTTTACTTATCTCTATTGTGTGCCCCAATGGTGTGAGTTGGGAACATAGAGTATTTAAAGTATTTAAGTGCTCCATCACCGAAGTGAACTCCGCCATGCGTAAAGTGTATAGTTTCCTCTTCAAATTTTTTTTGTTGTGGAGTGATTTGGTCTCGTACAATTTTGTGAGATGATTTCAAATCTCTTTTGCCGTCTTCTTCTCCTCTATGCTTGACAATACCTCATCTGCTAGTGCCAGATGAAGATTTGCAATAACATTCCCGTCCATCTCATTCCACTTATTATCATCTGTGAATGTTGTCGGCCTTTCGCTGATGGCTGCTAAACATCTATCTTTTCTCAAGATAACCTTCATCTTCAACGATGAGAAATTACTCCCATTGAACTTTTTAATTTCAAATTTTGCTGCCATTTTTTCTATCACGAATAGAATTTTGGCTTCTACTATTTCACGTAAATAGTACCCGTATGTATAAATAGTAACTATACGTATGAATAGTTCGTATATATGAATAGTACCGTATGCGTATGTATGAATAGTATCAAACACATGAATAGTACTTTATACTTGAAGTACAGTAACTGCACAGTTTAATAGAAAAATAAATACATAAACAGTTATCAACTTTTGTAGTTACTGTTCACCAACTTTTACTGTGTTCACTCGAACTCCAAACGATTTACACTAAAAAATTTGTCGTAATTTTCTCACCTCGCTCTGATACCACTTGTAAAAATTGATCAGATTAGAGTAAGTTTGCAGCTAAATAGGACTGAAAGAATAGTAATAAATAAACAGATTTTTATGTGAAAAAATCCTAAATTATGATAAAAACTACGGACAAGAATAGAATAATTTTACTACTAAAAAACTGGAGAATTACAAGGAGAAAAAAATGAGACCTATAAAAATACACAGAATTTTTTTTCTTTCTTTTTATTTCTCTCACCTCACGTCTCTATTTTTCTACTAATTGTGTAATTTTTCATGCTACCCTTATCTTTTTATAAGTAAAAATGTCTTATGTGAACGACTGATAAAATGATCAATAATTGGCAATGTAGGACCACTTCGGTGCCCACCAGCCACGCTATAGATACAGGGATAGGACGCTTCTATCTTCTTCAGTTTGTGTGAAATATGACGAGCCAGAGGGAAATGACTTCACAAACCTCGACGCAACAACGTGGGGAAGACATGAGCATAACATTTTTGTTCTCGTCCTCCATTTTTGCTCTTTTAGTCCTTTTCTCCTTCATGTATTTACTTGATCTAACCAAAAAGAACAAACTAAACTTACCTCCATCACCCCCAAAGCTACCGGTCATCGGAAATCTTCACCAGCTAGGAACATTGCCCCACCGTTCTTTCCGAGCCCTCTCCGAAAAGTATGGCCCTCTAATGCTCCTCCACTTTGGAAAGGCACCAACTCTCATCGTCTCATCTGCAGAAGCTGTGGAAGAGATCATGAAGACTCAAGATCTTGCATTCTCAAGCAGGCCTAGAATAAGAGCGTCAGGAGTTCTATTCTACAAATGCAGTGATGTGGCGTTCTGTCCCTACGGCGATTATTGGAGACAAGTGAAGAAAATTTGTGTTCTTGAACTTCTGAGCCAGAAACGAGTTCAAGCATTTGAGTTTGTCAGGAAAGAAGAAGCAGCAAATTTGGTGGAGAAGATCCGTATTTCGTGCCTGAATGGAGTTGCTACGATCAATCTGAGCGAAATGCTTCTCATGGTTTCAAATAACATGATATCCAGAACTGCCCTTGGCAGAGTTTATGAAAAAGAAGTCAGGGAAAAGAACCTCAGGGAATTGACAAAGAAAGTTACAGATTTTCTGCAAGTTTTCTCCTTTCAAGACATGCTTCCATTGTTGGGATGGATGGATACTCTAACCGGCCTTGTTTCAAGTTTAAATGGAACTTTCAAAGCATTAAATGAGTTTCTCGATCAAGTCATTGAAGAACATCAGGTCTTGAATCTCAAAAATGACAAATCAGAGAAACAAGACCTCGTAGATATTTTACTCACTCTTAAAAAGAGTGGCACACTTGACATAGATCTCACTCGTGACAACCTAAAAGCTATTCTAATGGTCTTTCACTTCCTAGTTGTTCGGACATTCGATTCCATTTCTTTCTGAACCAATCTAACCATTTTTCTCCTAAAATTTCAGGACATGTTTGTTGGAGGAACTGATACCACAGCATCAACAATGGAATGGGCTATGGCAGAGCTTGTCAAGAATCCACATATAATGAAGAAAGCTCAGGAAGAGATAAGAGCAACTGTGGGAGAGAAATCCCAGGTCTGCGATTCTGATATCAATCAGATGGTCTACCTAAAATGTATTGTGAAAGAGTCCATAAGGTTACACGCTCCTTCCAATAATCTGCGAGCAACATCTGCCAGTACCAAAGTGGGGGGCTTCGATATTCCTTCCGAAACAAGGGTGCTGATTAATACATGGGCAATTCAGAGAGACCCCAAGATATGGGACAGGCCTGAAGTGTTTATACCTGAGAGATTTACCGAAACTTCAGTGGATTTTAAAGGACAACATAGCCAGTTGATGCCATTTGGTGGTGGGAGAAGAATTTGCCCTGGTATACATTTTGCGGTGGCGGAAGTAGAGTGCGTCCTGGCTAACCTTCTATGCTGGTTTGATTGGGACCTACCAGATGGGACAACTACACAAAACTTGGACATGAGTGAGGTCTCTTCAATCGTTATTCGAAAGAAAACACCTCTTCTCCTTGTTCCGAGGTTTTACTCTCCTTAATATCCTTGAAGGAAATAGCTTCGCGGCCAATCTATACTTAGTAGCCATTCCTACCATCCTTAAAAGCATAATTGGCTTTCTTGTATAGAACAGCCCTTTGCTATTGTAACGAAGATATGAAATCTTGTGATTTATCTCTTTCAACAACCTGGTAAAAAGTAGTAAATAATGTTTGTACTTTATTGCATTTAGAATATGAATATGAAGAGTCGTCGTGTGTATGACTTTGTGTTATGTGGTTCATGTCCTAGGAATGGGGCAAGTGCTCGAGCGGACATCGGGGTATGACAAGATAGGGTGGGGGGGCAATGTCCCCGCGGTATGGTACATGATTGAAGGTTTTAGGAGCTGTCTGTACAGCATTTGAATAATAGAAAAAGTAGCCGCCTCACTCTTGAGGATGCAGGAAATATGGCTTGAGATCCTCTGTCCCCATTTTTGTGTACCTACCCTATCCCATTTGATCCAAGCCATCTATTTATGTGGGACCCACAAAAATGGGATCGTTTCCTAACCTCGTTAATTCCGTGTTCTTCTTTTTTCTTTAATCTCTTTTACTGTTAATTTCTCAACACTTTGTTAACAATACAACAGTATGTATTGTGTATGGATCAGTATGTAATTTTACAGTTTCGACATAGAAATGGTTTAGGACATGTCTTTTCCAGAAATCACAGGTGAAAAGTGAAAACACGAGTGTGTTTGGTGTAGCGAAGAAATTTTTGTAGGAAGACATTGTTTTTATCACAATTGTGTCGAAGAAAGTGTCTTATATACAAAGAAGTCAGGAAGATTCACGGGCTAGAAACACTGTCGTGTCTTAGGTCATATATTAGTACGAAGAGAAGTGGGAGAATTCATGGTCAGCGGATACTGATGTGCTAAGCCCGTGTAATATTTTGGAATTAGATGGTGAGATCCAGTCTGGGACCAATAGCGAAGCCAGGAATTTATTTCAGGGGGGACAATGTATATATATATATAGTTTTTTTTAATCCAAGCCAGGAATTTATTACAAGTGGCTTCGCCACAGTCTGGGACAGTTTAGTATACTCAGCCTTATACGAAAACATGATTTTTGGTGTAATCTAAACTCTAACGTCGTGTTTGGTTCAAGGGAATAGCAATTCTATTCCCAACTTATTCCTTAGGTATTATTAAACCTGTGTTTGGTTTCTAACCAAACACAGAATACCCATTCTTCGGGAATTTCTATTCTTAGTTTTTGAGGAATAGATAAAACCGACTACAACCTATCTTTTTCTAATCAACGAATACCTATTCTCTTCGACGTCTGAAACTTGTTCCTTCTTACAAATTTATCCTTCTTCAAGTTCGTGATTATCTTCTCTCCCGAAACTTCTTCCTCTTCTTCAAGTTGGAGCCTCTCTCACGAAACTTCTTCCTCTTCTTCAAGCTCGTGATTCTCTTCTCCACTTCCTGATTCCAGCGTTCTACGATTTCCAGATTCTAGGTAAGTTTTGATGATGAAAATTTGTTTTTGTTTTGTGTCGATTGGTAGAATTTTTCATTGATGTTTGTCTCGTGCATTTTCTGTGAGTTTCTTGGTTTTGATTTTATGTACTGAAAAGTTGAGCGTAGCGTTGCGTAACTTGCGTTGTCTAGGAAGGAAGGAAAGTCTGGAGTTTATCTGAGTGATGAATTGAA
>JAOTBA010028892.1:0-17448 GCA_025629845.1 Erythroxylum squamatum
GTGAGCAGATACATGTCAGATCCAGGGAAAGAACATTGGGAAGCTGTGAAGTGGCTTCTGAGATACTTGAAAGGAACAGTTAGCACCTCACTTTGTTATGGGAATGGCAAGGTAGTATTAGAGGGTTTTGTTGATGCTGATCTTAGTGGAGATGTGGATTCAAGCAAAAGTACGTCCGGATACGTCTACACTATAGATGGGACAGCAGTGAGCTGGATGTCTAAACTTCAGAAGTGTGTCTCTATGTCATCTAGAAAGGCTGAATATGCTGCAATAGTTGAAGCTGGTAAGGAGATGATATGGTTGATTGATTACTTGGAAGAGTTGGGCAAGAAGCAGAATAATAAGGTTCTCTTTACTGATAGTCAGAGTGCCATACAGTTGGTGAAGAACCCAGTATATCATTTTAGAACCAAACACATCCGACACAGGTATCATTTCACTCACAGTTTGGTGGAGGAAGGTGAGATGTGTTTGAAGAAGATTGATGGTGCTAAGAATCCAGCAGATATGTTGACTAAAAGTATGGATGCTGGGAAACTGGGGCTGAGCAAGGCCTCAGTTGGTCTTCTACCATAACGTGGGAGATGTTGTGGCTAGGTGAGTTTGTAGGTACATTGGCATGGAGAATGAAGATGATTGGATCAGTCTCCAAGTGGGAGAATTGTTAAGATATGGAGCCTGATAAAATATTCTAGACTTTACACCAAGCCCAAGTTCGCGAAACATGTTATGCCTCTTGTATTCTATTCTCCTAGTGTACTAAAAACATACACAGTTAATAAAAAGAAACCCTAGCCGCTCGTAGATGTAGCCATATTTTGGTGAACCACGTAAATCTGTGTGTTCATTTATTTTCTGCACTATTCTTTGATTATTGTGATTGATCATCCATAACACAAAGGTGGTAAACAGAGTCTTAATCTTATACCAACTGCACTTATTGAGGTAATGATTCGACTTCCAATCCAGGGTTTGGGCGGTCCTATTCTGAAAGCAATCCACAGGACCAAATATCCAAACAATATGAGTATATATAATGAATAAGAAGTGAAGATAAAGCACCTAAAAATAATAATTGAAGATCAATATCTACCATATAAGTATAAGGCTTTCAAATTTGAACATTTTAGTCCATGCGGAGAAAAATGAGTCAATTATAAAGAAAATAAAGTGTATTATTAAATTATCTGTCAACCTTAATGGTAATTTTTCGACTCAAATTTACTTGAAAAGTATAAGTCGAATGTAATTTTTCAACTGAATATCCGTATCGAAATTTGAGAATATTTTAATGTCTTTAAAAAAGAATTAGACCTCACAAGTGAATTTATCAGTATTAGTTTACTATTGTGTTAAAAATAAAATGTTAAAAAGGTTCTTAAAATTTATTGCTTCCATTATACCATTTATATACATCACAATCTCAATTTTAAAACTAAAAGAAAAACTGTTTTTTTAAACTCGTCTTCCTATATTTAGGACGTCGTGTATTTAATAAGGATAGAGATGACAAGATTAGTCTAGTTCTAAACAAGGTCATTTTGTTTTCGATCTAATCTATTATAAAATATCTAAGCTCAATATGTTGGCTCTTTGCTTGTAAGTTGAATGTGATCACCTTTAAAATTCTACCATGTTATTTTTGCTTCAATAGAACGTCCAAAAGCCCAGACATGATATACTACAATATGAACAGTGTGGCGGAGCTGAAGCGTGTCGTACAGACTGGCTTCTGTTATTGACATTTCTGTCTCTTTTTGCGTTTTTTCCTTCTCCCTGTTGCCGTTTTGATTCTTTCCCTATATTTGCTTCAAATAATAATAGCGAAACAAGTCCAGTCAAAGTTAACCGAGCTTTCGACTTTGTGTTAAACTGCTTTTTTTAATTTAGCTTTAGGCCTGTCCCAAGAAGTATCCCGTTTGATCTAGTCCAAAGTTAAATTTTTTTACATAAAATAATATTAAATTTATTTTTAAAAAATAAATCTAACTAAGCTCGATCACAAAATTCTTGAAGCTCTAGTCCAATATGATCCATTATCATCCTTGAATTTAAAAATTGCAATTCATACATCCAACTTCTTGCATATAATATATACATACATTCAAAAAGTGGACAAAGTGTTCCACTGTCGACAAATAGAAGGCCACCTTCTTCAATGGAGGATATTAAAAAGAAGGAAAAAGAAAAAGCTTATATAGCCTTTACTTTAGGGAGCTACTTGGAAGGCAACTTCGAGTATACATCTTGTATCTATCAATCATATTATTAATCATAAATATATAACTAATCAACTTGATTAAAGGGTGGTTATAAAATTATACAAGTTGGTACCACCTTTTCTTATATGAATTTAGGAAGCTTCTTAGAAAACAACATTGGATATATTATTATAATTGTTATTATTATGTATATATATATATATGTATATATCATACAACACCACCAAATTACTTACTAATCTTAAACATATAGGCTTTGTTTGGTAATCAGCAGATTATAGCTATTAGTTGATTTTATTAACGGTTAGCTAACAGCTGATTCTATTAATTGATTTGACTAGCAGATAATATTAGTTGTTTATTAAAAATATTTGGTAAATTTAGTTATTTAGTATTAGCTATTTATATGTAAAATGACTTATAAAGATATTACTTAAAAAAAGAATTTATAAGGTCATAATTAGATATTTAATTTTACAAAAATTAAGTTTTTAACTCTAATAAAAAATGTAGAACATTCTTAAAAATTTTGTCACAATAACATATTTTTTATTTTGTAACCAGAAAACTTATTTCATTAATAAAAAAATTTTGTCACTAGCATAATATATACTCCCAAGTTTCGTAACTAAAAACCATACTTCATTGTAAAAATTCTGTAAAATAAATGCATAGTTTTTAATTTGAATTATCCATAATATCACTATAACATAATTATCATAATTCAAAATTTATGAAATGAGAGTACAATTAATTTTTTACTTATTAATTTTTGGCTAAATATAAAAATCATTCATTAATTTTTTAACATAATCAAACGGTTAACTTGTGTTAATTAGCTAAAAATAGCTGATAAATTATTTGCCAAAAGAGCCTTTAAATCAGCAACTTGATTTATTTAAAGATGTAAAGATTAACAACTTCCCATAAAATAAATAAAAAAGTAAAGAAACAAAACAGGTGAACATTTGTCTTATTTAGATTCCAATTATCTTATTCGCCAAATTCCTACGTCATCCATGAAGCTAACATGCTACAGAGAAATGTCTTATTACTATATCAAAAGCTATCTTTGCCTCATATTTAAGTAAATCTTTGTTAGTGTATTAGCAATCAAATCAAGGAGTCTTAATAATTATTACAATTTATATTGAAATTTGGATAGATCACGTGAACAAGATATTAATTAATTGCGTGTAATAATTATTCTATTTTGAGTAATTTAGGATCTAATTCTTTCTTAAATTATTAAGAGAACTTTTTAAAATTATTTTATTTTTTTTAATTATCGTTGTAGTATAATCAAATATATATTTAAAATGTAGTAATTGAGAATTTTTATGTTAAAAAAATCGTAGTGTACGATTTTTGAGTTCTACTTAAATAAAGTTTCTTTCTTTATGCTGCTTCTGTCTTCTCAAAAGCATTGAATTTACAAAGTTATGGGCCTCCTAAACAAGATTATGACATCCCACTTGTCCTTTTTTTTTCGAATTGTGTTTTAGAAGGGTTCTAATTATGAAAATTACCTTTAAATTATTTACTTATAGACTAATTCTTGCTTAAATTAGGTAGGTTCCTTACGGGTGACAAAGCTCTAACTTCAAGTGTTAAACGGTTACATACATGAGAGCGGTTCGAATCCACGACTTCATTTAAATTAGAAGAGCCCCTTAGTGGCTGGAAATTTCGATGAGATTGCAGGAAAAATTGGAGAGGGGGGACCTAGAATGAAATTATGTAGACTTTAGGAAGCTATTCGGTCTCGGAAGTAATGCTGCCATGAACACCTAACCATTATTGATATCAAATTTAATATTGGGTATCATTTTTTGTAATTTTAAAATTTTTATAATAATTTTAAAACTATTTTAAAACTTTAAAATTTTCTTTTAATATATTATTGTTGAAAATGTGACTTTGAAACAGTCAAAGATTTTATCATAATATTTTCTTTAAGTTTAGATTTTATTTTATGCTGATTTAGATTAGATATTATCTTATTTTTGAATTTAAATTAGAAAAAGATTGTATAAATAGACAAGATTCTATTTAATAAAATTTGAGAAAGTCTTCTCCACATTAAAAAAAACCAACAATTGGTATCAGAGCTCTCTTGATCTTAAGGGACCTCTAAGCCTATAAACCTATAACCCATAACCCATAACTCATTCTACGCTTTTCCACACCACAAATCAAAAACCACACATCAAGCCTTTCTTGAAGCAAATGACTTATGGGAAGCTGTAGATGAAGACAATGGCGTTCCGGATTTGCCAACAAATCCTACAATGACTCAAATCAAGATGCACAAAGAAAAGAAAAAAAATTCAGGAGGAGACAAAAGCAAGAGTTTCAACAAGATCGACAACAACAACAACAGAAACAAAGATGATTCATATCCACCATGCCCACGTTGAAAAAAAAATCACCCACAAAAAGTGAGAGACGCCAAACAAGCTGTAAACGATCAACTTGAGGAGGAGGAGTTATTTGCAACATCATGCCTAGCCTAACAGCAAAATTATGGAAGCACAAACGAAAAAGAAAAAAAAAAGATGCTTGGAGTTTGCAGTATCAAAGTCAAGGAGGAGTGTTGAAAATGTGAGTTTG
This sequence comes from Erythroxylum squamatum, assembly GCA_025629845.1. Lineage (NCBI taxonomy): Eukaryota > Viridiplantae > Streptophyta > Magnoliopsida > Malpighiales > Erythroxylaceae > Erythroxylum > Erythroxylum squamatum. The sequence goes on from JAOTBA010028892.1 coordinate 4,839, forward strand.
AAAAGTCAAAGATTTTATCATAATATTTTCTTTAAGTTTAGATTTTATTTTTTGCTGATTTAGATTAGATATTATCTTATTTTTGAATTTAAATTAGAAAAAGATTGTATAAATAGACAAGCTTCTATTCAATAAAATTTGAGAGAGTCTTCTCCACATAAAAAAAACCCAACAATTATACTATATAAAATTTCTATCATGTAAATTAAAATATATTCGTTAACAAAAAATAATAATTACAAAAGTCAAAATTCAAAGTCAACGAATTATAATACACAAAATTTTTTGCTTTATAAAGATTAAGAGAGAGTACACAATCTTTTTTTTCTATTTTTATAAAAAATTACAATTGAATTAAAAGTAATAAAGACACCATTAAAAAATTATTATTATAATTCTTAATTTTAACAATAAAAACAATATTATGAAAATTATAACTATAAATTAAAAAGATAGATGACTTTTGTCATCTTAATTATATTTTATAAATTAATATATTAAATTTTGTTAAATAATTTAAAATTTAAAATATATAATTTATTTTAAAATTTACAAAATTTTAAAAATATATAAATAATGAAAAGAATCTTTGCAAAACTGGCTCAACTGAATGCCAGTTGGTTTAAAGAAACCTGCTCTGCTGGAGATCCCCTTTTCTCTTTCCTTCCTTTCTTTCTTTACGTTTCTTCCGTACTTCCAGAAGCATCTGAACCTGCGAAGTTGTGGGCCTCCTAGACTTTGAAATTTGCAGGTCAAGTTGCAGGTGGCTGGGAATTTTGATGAGATTGCTGGAAAAATTGGAGAGGTGGGAGCCTAGACTGAAATTCCAGGCCACATTGCAATAAAAAATGAGTCTTATGTTAATTTCGTTGCTACAATCCCAAGTCACGGTCAAGTTATGAAAGTTGGTGCTACGTTTTTCAAGGAAGGAAATTTCCTGCACATGAGAGGAAGGATACTTCTAAGGCAACTTAAAGGATGTATTATATATCAATCACACAACGGTTCTACCTTACTAAACATAGTTATCGAACCCATCAACTTACTTTCCTTCTTGTTGTTTTAGAGGTGTCGGCTCCGTAATAATTTTGTATAAGTTTACTGTACTATAGTAAAAGTTGATTAATCTAAATGAAGGCCTTACAGATGTAAGTCATACATGCTGAATTACATTAACAAATATCATATATTGATTTGTTTATTGTATATTAAGTTTTTCTATTTATGATTAAATTTTAAAAAATTATTGCTAATTCACAATTAACCGTAAATTTTAAGTTGAAGCATAACACAACAAAACAAGAATTTTGTAAACTTTAACCTTTAGTTTTGTTGGAGTTAAGATCAAGACAAGAAGGAAAAATTGGAAGCAACTTTTGATACTGCGTGTGTTTATTCAAGAAAACTTTAGTGCCTTTAAATAGGCAATACAAAAAACAACCGTTCACATAAAGAAAAAAATATTCAGCCTAAAAATCTCAACTACTGGACTAATTCCTCTGGAGTGAAAATATCAGAGGAAGACTTATTCAACAGTAACTGTACCAGACACGTGAGAATTAAAAAAAAAAACTCAACAAGTTTTTCACTACTGATTTGGTTAACGACTTTGGGAGTTAAAAGTGGGGTAGGAGTGGTACGTGGTAATAATGCGGAAGGTCAAGGGCAATTCGGGAAGATGAAGGAGTCCTTTTTGAGTTCTGAGCCCCATAATGAGAGAGAAGAAAAAGAAGGAAGCAATTGGCAGGGAAAGTCAGAAAATTATGTTACGAAATTACCCTCAATTGACTGCGGTTTATCTTCCTCTTATGTACTTTGGCTGATGGGGTTTTGGGTAATAACGCAAACGTGTAATTCAGAATTTGAATTACTGCCGTTACGAAATTACTATAATATTTTATTTTTATAAAAATTATTTAATATTGCAATTTCTGGTTTTCAACTTCAAGAGAACAACGATGGTGGAGAGCAGCAGGCGTCAGGCGTGGTGGGAAGAGCAGCAGGCAAAGAGGAAGCGCGGTGGAGAGCAGGTCCGGTGGGGACTGGGGAGAGCAGGCATTGTGGAAGTGGAGCAAGTGATGTGGGGAGAGGAGCAGGCACGGTGCAAAGCACCGGTGAAGAGCAGTGGGTAGTGGCGCCAGTTGCGGCAATGATCGGAGGGAGAGTCAGAGATGACAGAGGAGAATGTTAGTTGAGAGGGAAGAGATGAAATTTTTTTGAGAATTTGTGATTGAGAAATGAGAATTCAGGTTGGTTCCAGGCGAAACTTCTAATACCCAAGACCAGTACCGAAGAGGCGGTACAAAACTCGTTACTTTGACTGTGGGGTAGGTTAATTTCAGGTTTTGTTGTTTTTATTTGTTTTCAATATTTTTAAAAACTTATATATTTTTCTAAATTCAAAATTATTATCACTTAATCTCTATTTTTATATCCCACTAGTTTGTTGTTTTTTCACCTTGAAAATATAAATAAATAAAAATAATAAAATATGATATAAGAAAGTGATTTATAGAAAATATATACTAATTTTTAAATCTAGCTAAATAAATAATGATATTACAAAAAAATAAATTAGATTTTAGTTAATTTCTGTTATTAAAATATTGAGTTTCAAGATTTTATCTTTTCAACCACATTCATATATCTTAATTGATTCACTATAACATAAACTACATTTGGCTAAAAAAGATATCATTAATATTAGCGATGATATATATTTTTTGTCAAAAAAGTCGTCAAATTCTAGTAGCTGAAAATTATAGATGACATTTTTTATTAATTATCACTAGAAGTTTTTTTCCTACTCTTTATTTTTATAGTGAAAAATTATTAGCGACGTTTTTGAAATCGAAGCTAATACCCTTTTGGCTAGGCTTACTTTTTGTAGATAAACATTTTTAGCTATTTTTTCGGAAACATAGTCAAAAAATTTTAGTAACATTTCTAAAAACGTAGTCAAAAGTTTTTAACTACGTTTATGAAAATATAGCCAAAATGTTTCACCTAATTTTTTAAAAATGTAGCCAAAAGTTTTTAGCTACATTTTGTAAAATGCAACCAAATGTTTAATATACATTTTATCGAAATGTTATACCATGTTAATTATAATTATTTGTGACATTTTTAATCCATATTATTGTATACAATATTTTTGTTGTTAATTTATTATACAAAAATAATTGATAATTTAAAGTATTGCATATAAAAAGTAAAATATTACTAAATTATACCAACAAAAAGAATATTCTCCGTATACAAGATTTTAATTACAACCTCAACAATTCATATAGACAAATAATAAATACAGAGATCAGTTTACAAATTATAAATACTGAGATTACGAAAAAAAATTACAACGTAACTAAGACAACTAGTTAGGTTTGTTCATCTCGAAGAGAGTAACTTCATACCTCAGGTATCATATACGAAAGATAAGCCAAGAGAATCATGAAAGTAACTTTAAAATTAGTAGAGTGCTTGAAATTGTGCATAATTAATCTAGTTTGTTTTCAATTAGGAAAAAAAAAGTCATCATATATGAAAGACAAGCGAACGAATTAAATATTGTGGGATTAAGCAGAACTAAAAACCAATTATTAAGACAAATAACGCAACCACAAACATGAGATAATAGCATCTGCTACCTAAACATGATAAAAAATACTCTCAGCCAATGACATCAGTATCCAAATTGCCGATACCTTCATAAGCCATACACAAAGTGCGACAAGAAGTTTAAAGTCAGAAAGTCACGATGAGACAACATTATTAAAACAAAACGAGTATTCAACCCTATTGACTTCTAGCAAACTGAAAATTATACTCTCCAACTTAACATATTCTCAAGACATCAAATTCAAACTGGATAATAACGAAGCAAATATTGTTTAATTGCAAAGTGGAAATGAAAATAGATCCAGGAATATGACTGAGCAGTGGTACATACCCCATGGAGGCTCCTCCAAATGGTGATGACTCTTAGAGAAGCTATAAATTGACAAGATAGTGCATGTAGCAATGTCGTGACACTTAATCTTCTCCCACTTAGCCGCCTCCTCTATCAGAAATGAAAACTATAAAGAAACAGAACATACAATTAATTGGCTTGTACTATTGAGTGATATTGAGCGAGAAAGTTTGAGCGAGATAAGGTGACGATATTGTTTCTGGTTTTTTATCCCGGCAATCATGGCAGGGTCTTTAGCTGTGGCAGAGCCCGACGACAGTGGGTCTTTAGCCGTGGCCGAGACTGACGGCAGTGGGTCTATGGAGATTTTGGACTCGGAGGGTCCCCTGGCGAAGAAGGGAAGGACCCGTAAACGTGAGGACGTGGTTCCCCCACCCACGGCGTCCTACCTTGCAGCGGTCACCGGAGGCCATGCAGAGGGCAGCAACTCGACGAGGATGGGCTGGCCAGCAGAGGAGCATGTTGACGTCGAAGAAGGGGACATCACGCCCATCGTCGGGGAACTGGGGGGTAGCATCCTTCTCTCCCAAACCTTTAAAGCTAAGCTCGATAAGCAATGGGAGAGGGCGGTGGTCCTGAAAGTGCTGGGCAGAAGAGTGGGCTTCTCTGTGCTTAGCACTAGGCTGAAGACCCTGTGGAAGTTGCGGGGAAGGATGAAGATGGTGGACTTGGAAAATGAATTTTTTCTGGTCAAGTTTCAGGAGGAAAGCGACTACTTCCGTGTCCTTACCGAGGGTCCGTGGGTGGTGTTCGGCCAGGTGGTTGCCGTTCAGCGATGGAGCCCGTCCTTTCGTCCCTCCACCGCATCGGTTACCAGGGCCGTCGTGTGGATTCGGATTTCGAACCTCCCCATTGCCCGTTACCATCCGCGTATTCTTCATGCTGTGGGCGATCTGGTTGGTACCACCGTTCGCCTAGATGAGGAGACGCTCCTTGCTAACCAAGGTAAATTCGCCAGGCTCGTGGTGGAAGTCGATCTGCTTCGGCCCCTGACGCCGAGTATCGACCTGGATGGTGAACAGCTTATCATCTCCTACGAGGGGCTGCCACAAGTTTGCGTCCAGTGTGGCGTTATCGGGCATTCTCCGACCGCATGCGCCAGGACTTTCAACTCCTCATCGTCTGGTGCCACGCCGGAGAGTTGAGGCGATGCCGCAGGTTTGGAGCAAGGAGGACCGGTGGTTTCGGCTGGCAAGCAACAGTCCACAGGGATCGCTAACGGATACGGGCCGTGGATGCACGTCCCAAGGCAGCGGCCTCCAGCAGCGTCAGGTCGGGGACAAGCTCAGGGACGTACGGTGCAGGAGAGGCAATCACAAGGAGGATCTTGTTTTACAGTGTTATTAAATGAGGACCATGTAGCAAATGGGACATCTCCCAACTTGGCTGACCCCAGCGAAAGCCTTCCCATTGGTTTGGGACAGAGAGTAAATGTTTTTAGTTTCCAGGGAACTGGCCGGTCTTCATCCCAGTCCGGGGCTTCCAAGCCCACTTAACGTACCCGACGCTCGTCTATGGGGCGAAGGGCAAAGGCACTTCAGCCCCGGCCCCACCTCGGGGGGGCCAAGGCAAGCTTCACGTGGGCCCGTCTGCGTCTTCCGACCCTCGATCCTCCTTTTGTTTTAAACCCACGCCAGCCGATCGGAACCTTGCCGTCAGCATCCCACACCACACTGGAATGATCTGCGACAACCAGATCATCGCTGATCGGCTTCCGGAGATCGGGGAGGGACCCCTGGGTATGGAGGGGGTGGAGGATCCCGGGACAGCTTCAGCTACCCAGGATCTCTCCCCTCCGAAACCGCCCGATGTCGCTATGACATTGGCCGGGTCGGAGGCGGTGTCGGATCTAGGTCTGGCCCCGACTGATGTTCAGATCTCTAAACTCGGGCCGTCACAGGAAGGTTCGGCCGAGGGCCCGGGGGTTGCCCGGAGTTAGGTTTCCTCCTCTTTCCTCGTTATGTCGATTTTATTTTGGAATTGTCAAGGTGCGGGAGGGTCTAAGTTTCAGGCCCTCCTGCGGAATTACCTTTGCACCTATAAACCGGGCGTTTTGGCCTTACTGGAACCTCGGATTAGTGGGGTTCGGGCCCAGGAGGTTATTCGCTCCTTGGGGTATGATTTCTCCTTTCGGGTTGAAGCGGAAGGTTTTTTCGGAGGTATTTGGCTCCTTTGGCAGGAGGCTTTTGATATTTCAGTCGCTGTAGCGCATCGGCAATTCTTAAATACTTCTGTCAAGTTTCGGTCTCATTCTTTTGCCCTTACTATTGTGTATGCTAGCCCGCAAGTGTCCTCCCAGTCAAGCCTTTGGGCCGCGCTCCACTGGATTGGCAATTCTAGCTCACGGCCATGGCTTGTGGGGGCGATTTTAACGCTAAGCTGGAACGATCGGACAAAAGGGGTGGCTCCTCTTCGACCCCGGTGGTGAGTAGGCGCTTTCAGGATTGGGTCCAGCAGTGTGGGCTCCACGATCTCGGGTACGTTGGGTCTAAGTTTACTTGGCGGAGGGCTCCAGGCTCGCCTGGATAGGGTCCTTGGCTCATCTGTTTGGGTCCAGCAGTTCCCGCATACGGTCAATCAACACCTTCCTTTCCTCGGTTCTGACCATCGGCCTATGCTTCTTCAGTTTATCCCGACTCCATCGAGGGCTCGGGGCCCGCCGCCTTTTCGGTTCCAGAATGCTTGGTTAACCCATTCCGACTTTCAGGACGTTGTTGCGGAGTCCTGGCACCCGACAGGGGGGAACCTCAGTCCCTCTTTAGCTCAACTGTCAGATCACCTCCAGCGTTGGAACCGTACCGAGTTTGGCAACATCTTCTACCGGAAGAAGAATCTGATGGCCCGTTTAGTGGGGATTCGACGGGCCCTGTCGGCTGGCGCTCCGGATTCGTTTTTGGAGTTGGAGGACAAGCTTAGCACCGAGCTACTTCAGGTCCTGTGCGAGGAGGAACTGTTTTGGCACCAACAGGCCCGTTGCGACCAGCTTTCCAAGGGAGACCGCAACACTAAGTACTACCACACGCTTACGCTTGCCAAACGTCGGGAGCTGCATATCGAGACGCTCGTTGATTCGGCTGGCCAAAGTGTCTCTGATCCGGCCCAGCTTCGTGCTCTGGTTACTGACTATTTCTTTCAACTCTATAGCCTGGATGCCGAGCCTCCGGGGGGTTTTCCCATCACTGGCGCGTTCCCTCCATTTTCTGAGGCCCAAGTAGTGGCGCTGCGCCTTCCTATTCAGGTACCCGAGGTCTCGAGTGCTCTTTTTGCGATGAATCCCCACAAAGCCCCGGGAGTCGATGGTTTTAATGCTCTTTTCTACCAGCAACAATGGGGGACGGTTGGGCCTGCGGTCGTGGATTTCATTCAGCGCATTTTCCGGCAGGAATGTTGGGACCAGGCACTGAACAACACGCTGCTGGTTCTCATCCCAAAAATCCCTTCTCCGTCTCAAGTCTCCCAGTTCAGACCGATTAGCCTGTGCACTGTGTTGTATAAGCTCATTTCTAAAGTTATTGTTCGTCGTCTGAAAGTCTACATGCTCTATTTAACTGCAGCGCCCCAATGCAGTTTTATTCCTGGCCGGCAAATTACGGATAATATTATTATTGCCCAGGAAGTAATCCACTCTATGCGGAAGAAATCGGGCCACATCGGTTACCTGGCCCTCAAAGTGGATTTGGAGAAAGCGTATGATCGACTTCGGTGGCCGTTTATTCAGGAGACTCTGGAGGATATCGGCCTTCCGACGAGTTTAATTTGGGTCATTATGCACTGTGTCACGACTACTACTCTTCAGGTCATCTGGCAAGGGTCGATTTCGCCGTCGTTTCGACCCTCGCGGGGTATCCGGCAAGGGGATCCTCTGTCTCCTTATCTTTTTGTTCTCTGTATGGAGAGTTTGGGTCACCTTATTTCGGCGGAGGTGGCCCGGGGGGCCTAGAAACCGATTAAGTTGGGCCGCACGGGCCCTCCTCTCTCTCACCTATTCTTTGCTGATGACCTGGTTCTTTTCGCGAAAGCCGAGGACAGTCAGATCCAGCTTATAGCTCGTACTTTGGACATTTTCTATAGTGCTTCGGGGCAGCGTGTGAACAAAGCCAAAACTCGCATTTTCTTCTCTCAGAACGTCTCTCGGAGGACCGCGCGGCGACTAAGTCAAGGACTTCAGGTTGCGCGCACGGATAACCTTGGTCGCTACTTGGGGGTTCCGTTGCTTCATGAGCGAACGTCTCGGCACACCTATCAGTATATCCTGGACAATGTCCAGCGCCGACTCACTGGCTGGGGTGCCAGACTACTGTTCTTAGCGGGGTTACTTTAACCCAGTCGATCCTTTCGGCGTTGCCCATGTACACCATGCAAACGGTTAGGTTGCCGCGCCGCCTGTGTGACGATCTGGAAAATCTCATGCACAACTTCCTCTAGGGTTCCTCGAGTTCGTAACGAAAGGTGCACCTGGTCAACTGGGAGTCCGTGTGCCAGCCTAAGTCAGTGGGGGGTTGGGGCATCAAGCACCTTCGGGCTATGAATGACGCTCTGCTGGCAAAGTTGGGCTGGGGTCTGCTCACCGACCCTACAGCGCTCTGGGTCCAGATCCTTAAGGCTAAGTATCGCATTGATACTACCCACCTTCCTCTCACCCTCTCTAGGGGCGGGGCGTCAACTGTTTGGAAAGGATTTTTGACGGTTTGGCCTTGGGTCCGGCAGGGGGTCAAGTGGACCGTGGGGAACGGGCGGCGGGTTTTGTTCTGGTTGGATAACTGGCTGGACGGGTGGGCCCCCCAATTCACGTGACTTCCTCTCCGCTTCCGGATAGCCTTCGGCTCGCTACTATTATGGACCTATGTTCGACCCTCGACGGGTGGCTTTGGGCAGAGATCCACCCGTACCTTCCGGCAACGGTGTGCTTGGCCCTTGCGAATTTCGGTCCTATTGACGGGAATAGGGGGGAGGATAGCCTGCTCTGGGGTCCTACCTCCCACGGCGGGTTCACTGTCGCCTCTGCCTACGAGGTTATTGAGGATCGCCCCGTAGACACTAGGAGCCGTTTGTGGGAGATCATCTGGAAATGGGCGGGCCCTCAACGCATTCGCTCGTTCCTTTGGCTTGTTGCTCAACGCCAGCTCCTTACGAATCAGCAGCGAGTGACTCGTCATCTGGCGTCCGACAGTCGGTGCCCTTCCTGTGGGCAAGAGGAGACTAATGTTCATGTCGCCAGGGACTGTCCTAGGGGTCCACGCTATTTGGCGTCAATTTTCGCAGGAGGTTGTGGATCGGCTTTTCTTCCAACAGGAGGTGGACATTTGGCTTTCGAGCAACCTCACCAAGCAGGATCCGGTTCATCAGGCAGCGTGGGCCACGGTCTTTGTGGTCGCTTGCTGGTTCTTCTAGAAATGGCGCAATAGCAGTATATTCGAGTCAAATTTTGTTTGGCCAGCTGGGGGACACCGGATTATCATGGACTACGTGGAGTGGATCGCCCGAGCTAGGATGGTGGAGCAGTGTGTTTTTCCCTCCCAGGGTTTACCGGTGGGCTCCCTAGTGGGGTGGCGGAGGCCTGCCGAGGGGTGGGTGAAAGTCAACTCTGATGGCGCTCTGAACCCCGCATCTTGCATGAGTTCCTCCGGGGGTCTGATTCAGGATTGCACTGGGGCGTGGCGCGGTGGATTCTAGCATCATCTCGGTAGGGGCTCGATGATGTCTGCGGAGTTATGGGGGGTGCTATCGGGTCTCACTCTAGCCTGGGACCTGGGATATCGCCGGGTCGAGATGGAAGTCGACTCCTTCGAGGTGCTTAACATTCTTTCTGACCCTTCCGTGGTACTGATTGAGGTTTCTGTTTTGGTTGCAGGTATCCACCATCTGTTGCGCCGGGAGTGGACGGTGCGACTGCATCACGTGTTCAGGGAAGGAAACCAGTGCGCGGACTGCCTCGCTCGAGTTGTGGGGTTGGGTAGCCCGGGCTTTTCGTTCCTCCCCGCAACCCCTTTTAGGGTTCAGGAGCTTCTCCGTCGTGATGCGTAAGGTGCTCAGTACCCTCGTGCTTTGATTTAGTGTAGTTGTTTTCGCCTTTACTAAAAAAAAAATGAAGTATTTCCAAGAAATAACTTAAAGCACATACCTATTGCTAAATCCATCATTTCGTAATCTATTTTGCTAAAGGCATTTTTATTGAATATTTTATGCTAATCAATTTGACTTATCTTCCATCGTTTTCTTACAGAACGTCACAAAATTTGTCTCGGTGTCGCTTATATATTGAAATTCGACCAAATAGAATTAGGTGAGTGGTAGAAATTTTTCCGACGTATATGTTCTTAATCCAATATACTGCTCTTCTGTAAATAACATTCTATTTTACATTTTGGTAATTCTTTTAAAGTTAATGATTTTTTTTAAAACGGTGCTCTTCTATTTTGATCATGAGTGGGGCGATTCAGACAAAATTCTCGCCGGCGGAGATGTCAATGAATTAAGCTACGACTAAATGCACTACAAAATAATCGAAACAGCCTGTGGTAGTTAACGTCTACACCCTTTCAACCATAGCCGACAATCTGATTGATTTGGTTTTATCAATAAAAAGTCATATCCACGAGTCAAAATTTTTTGTTAAGTTACGGTGTTTGACGATTAATAAATACCTTTCTTTTTTTAACTAAGGGGGTGTTTGGTTTCATTTTTTTTTTGGGTTTTTCGTTGTGGTTTTTATTAAAAATAAAACTTAACGCTGAAACACGTTTGGTCTTTAATATTGCGTTGCCGTGTTAAAAAAAAAACTACAACCATATTAAGGAAACCAGAAAATTACGTTTCCCTAATATTTGACAACAGGATTTCGTTTCTTCTAAAACATATTTTTCTCATCGACATGCATCTTCAACTGTTGTTTTTTTCCTCTTTGCGCCGACCTGCATCCTCCTCTTCGACTAACTCCAGGTTGGTGTTGTCTGTATTTGTTCCTTTTGTTTTCTCTTTCGCTATGTGTATATGGCTTTCTGTTAGTGCATGCTCTGTTTATTATACAGTTTAATAGTGTACGTGAGTTTGAATGTTAAAACCTTCTCAGAACTCATCAAGGTATAGATATAAGATTATGCCACTGGCTTTCACCCTCTGGAGCTTTTCTTCCATTGTCTATATATACACCCGTCATTCGTTAAGTTGGTTCTAATATCTTACCCTTCACAAATCCAAAGCCAAGACCCCAAATCGAAAACCATGAAGCATCATCATGGTGTCTTCGGCGATACTTCTCTCACCTACGAAACGAAGAGAATTTTTGGAGAGAAGCTGAAGCAGGCATATGATACAGCTACCGTCGCTGTGGCTGAGAAGAGAAACGTGAGGAAAGTTCACAAAGATACCTAAGCTAAAGGCCTAGTGGTAAATTCTAGCAACACCAAATTACATACACGTGAGGAAAGTTCACAACGTGCGTTAGAACTTGATGAAAACCAATCCCGATCCCTTCTTGAACCTAGTAGAGTAGTGGTATAGGTGACATCTATGTATGTTATTCAAAAAACCCATTGTTTTGTCTGCCGTTACTCAAGTTCAGATCTTGCTGGTGTTGAAACTGTTGCTTATGATAAGCTGAGACCGAGCTGCTACTCTCACCTATGTCATGCTCGGGCTTGTAGTCTTCATCTATCTCTTCTTTTGCCACCTTTTCCATTCCTATGAACTCCATTGGCCTTGGGATTGGTACGTAATGTGCCTCTGATGGTGGCTGTGTCGTTTCGCAGTAGCCGAAAGGTGGTTGTCGATGTGGTGGCACAACTGATGGGAGTTTGGAGAGTAGAGCTTTAAGGCTGCTCATGGAAGGTGTAATTTTAAAGGGCATTTGATGGTTGAAGTGGTTGTAGAACTCAGTTGGTGGTGCAACAGCCCCTTGGTAGTGCCAAGTGTCTGGTGGACATTTTTTTTGGGTAATTATGATGGACATATTTTATTGATTAGAATGACTTAATATAATTTCGATTTTATGTAGTTTTATTATGTAGCATCCCACCTCCGCAAGACCCGAACCCGACATCGACGGTGATATTCGAGTCCGTGCCCGCGAAGGTAGCATGCTAAACCAGTCAATCACTCACATATCGGTACAATTTTTTTTTTGAAACTATAACATGGACAGAAATCCATTTTCAGTTTGGGCCAAATAAAGTTAAAAGTCGATAACACATTATTTTCAATGCAGTACAATCAAAACAGTTTCAATGATCAATCAGGGCCCAATTTCTGTAGTAACCCTTTTTCAAATACATACAATTCGTTTTGGGCCATTGGGGCCCATTTCAATACACAAAACATTTCTTAACATTTCCACTTGGTACAATTTGATATATATAACAATATTTGCATTTAATCAATCCCATTTACTCAGATTCCCATGCTTCATCACTTTACAAACTGAAATAATCAAATACACACTGAAAAGAATTCGAACAATACACTTTGCACAAAAATCAGAAAAAATCCTAATGCAGACACGAACTGATCCCGACCTCTAACTTTTCCCGGTGTGCAGTAAGTCTACTCCCGTTGTATTACGGGGTACTCTTCTGAATCCTGAAAAATAGATGCAAATTTTGGGTGAGTTTTGCGAACTCAGTGAGTGACCATCATCGATGGTTC
>JAOTBA010028962.1:0-17439 GCA_025629845.1 Erythroxylum squamatum
TAACATGTAACATGGATCCCCTCAACCAAGACAAGAAATTTAGCTACTCATAATTGAATTGAAAACAAAAGAAATAATAAAGTAATCAGTCTCCATCCCTGGTCCTTTGATGAAAAATACGAAAATACTAAGTGAAAATATGCAGAACGTAAAGAACAAGAAACCCAGAAAAGTGTAGCAGCCAAAAGATCACCGTCCCCTCTTCTAAAACCTAATATGTATATATGCGTGATCAGCCTAAATCTCCTCCCTTAAAGTAATCTCTTCGTTATCTTCTCTTGATTTTGTCCAGATAAGGTACTCTTCTAATTTCGATAAGAAACTCTTTAGAAAGATGGCAAGATAATCTTTAAAGATTGTGTTTTGTTTGAAATAGACTTCTGGAATTTTATCTGCAGAATTATTCCATCCTTAGGCGTGCCCACGCTTAGTTACTGAATTTCTGTCAAATTGAGAATTTCGGATTTACTTCCTTCTTTTGCATCTTTTTGATCCTATTTCGTCCCTAAGGTGTTGAAAACCATCTGTAAACAATTATAGAACAATTCGATTAAATTCGGATAATAATTTCAACACATCAATATTAAGTCCAAAATAAGTGCAATTTAATGACTTAACAATATTCACCATATTAATAAATTTAAACATCTCCAAAGAGCTAGATTTCAATTTTCATTACAGATGCAAAAGGTTAGGCATATTTCATTTATCTTTTTTTGATGATTTATTACTATTTTATGGTTCTCCTAATGCATTTATAATTTTTTTATTCAACTCATTTGAATAATTCAAGTCCAACCCTAGTTAGTCTTTAATCTATGATAAAGTTCCTTATACTTGTTTGCTGGATCCAACACCAATGCAGGACTCTTAACCTCTTCAAAAGGCCTTAAACAATAGCAACTCCCTTTCAAATACTTAAAAGTATCTATCTTTACAAAGAAACTCACATTCTTATATTATTATCCCCTAATAGCTTCCATATATAAAAGGATAATGATTGGTACAATAGAATATTCTCATATAGTGAAAGACTCTTATTAGTCATTTTTATCCTAAAAAACTAGCATACGTATTAGATTTCCCACCTAGCTTTGGCAAAAGAAATTATGAAGACTATTGATAAGCTATTAAGGAACTTGCTTTACTGTGGAACTAATGATAAACTAAAAATTCCTAAGGTGGAATGGTCTAAGATGTGCTTACCTGAGGAAAATGGTGGTCTAGGTATTTCCTCAACTCGACTTATGATCAAACCTCTTTTAATAAAGAGACTTTGGAAACTTTGTGTTGACAAAGAAAACCTATGGGTGAAGTGGGTACATCAATACTTCTTAAAAGGAACTAGCATATAGGTGGTTCAGATAAAATCTAACATCATATGGTCTTTGAAGCAGATCTTGCTACATAAAGATTAGGTGTCAGCCTTTATTAAGCACAAGATAAGAGATGGAAGTGGGACTTCATTGTGGTTTGATCATTGGCTTAACTATGGACCACTCTACAAACCAAAGGATCCGTAATACCTAGGAATTATTTTTCCTTTAAACACTACGTTGCAGTCATTGATAAAAGAAAATGCTTGTTTTTGGCCAGTGCGTACCACCAAGGGCTCCAAAGAATTTATGGAGAATTTTTCAAATTATTCATCTGATACTACCAATTCATATATATTTCAATGGCTTCCAAAAAGGAGGATGTATTCACAAGATTCTCCTGCAATAAGCTACTACTAGGCCCTTGAGATAATTACCAATAAACCAATCTCTTATGGGATTCGAATCTCATTTCCTCAAATGCATTTATTCTATGGCTTGCAGTTAAAAAGAAATTAGGCATCAAGGATTCTTAAAGTTTCAAATAGCTCACATAAAGTGTGAATTATGAAAGTTGGATAATGAGGACCTAGACGGCTAGACCTTCTCTTTTTTCACTACAATTTCTCTTCATCCTTATGGAACACAGTAATGGCACTTTTTAGATTGAATTGCAGTAGTCATAGTTGTTCAAATACTAGCTAGGAATTGGTTTTCTAAGATATACTTCTAATTATAAAAGATGAACAAGATTTATTCAAAGTTGCTTTTGTTGCATTGGTTTACAACATTTGGTGTGAAAGGAATATTTAGAGGAGAACAATGCAATTTAGATATCTTGACTCATAGACTAGTGTAGAAGATAATATTTGTAGCAATACTTAGAAGTATCACAAGCAAAATAAGCAAATGGGAACTAAAACTGCTCATTTTTCTTTTATTGTAGGACTGATAGCTATGTTTGACCGTTCTTAATGTTGTTTCCTATGTATCTTTAATTGTATCTTTCAGTTATAAATTGAGTTTACAATGATATTTTATTTAATTAAAAAAATGTATATAGAAAAGTAATGAGAAAACAAAATTTTAAAGATTGATTTTCTTAAGCAAATGCATATAGAATAAGATTTATCTCTAAATAAAATATTTGATTGCGTTGATCCATGAAATGAAATCAATTGGACAAATTACATCTAAATATAGATTTAGAATTAATGACAATTAAGATGGAGGTAAAGATTTTAACTAGTGACAGGGAAATTATTAATATTAAGATTTTTATTTAAGAGTTAAAATTTTATAATTACTAATTTATAACATCTTAATGACAAAATAAAATTGAGATTATTAAAAATAAATTAAAATCTCATATGAAAGGCATATTGATTTTTACTTATTTTTGTGTTCTCATTCATTTTATAGTAATAAACAATTTGTATATAGTAAATAAAAATTCCAACATATTTGATAAGAAATTAAAAATAGTATATTTTATGAAAATTAATAATTTTTATTATTATTTTGTAGATGAAGAGATATACGATGATAATCTTAAAATAAATTAAATGAAAAAATTTTATTGTAACTATGTCTTTTATTATTAAAAAAACTCAACTTTTACATTTATGGAGCAATTTCTTTTTTCAAAATCAAAGTTAATATAAAATTGAGAAAATAAAAGAGTGAGTTTGTATCCTATTTTACGTTTCAACTTGACAGTTTTAAGGGTGTATTATTGGAGCTATTTATAACATTGGAACTGAGATAAGGAAAATGTTTGTAGAAGTGATGACAGATTACGTTCATGGTTTGGTATCGATTTGCTAAATTAAAGAGTAATTACGTTGTCAGAAGTATGTATAAATGAATGAATGTAAGCCCCTTTACATAGAGATTTATTAGAAATTTTAATTCGATTCACTCGCATAATTGGATAATGATGAAATACATTCATATTTGTATTCTATAATATCTGGTGCTTATTTTTATGGAAAATCGAAAAAGTCATCTAGCAATTTTGCAGTTTTGAACAAGAATACTGAATTATGGTAGAGCCAGGTACCAAATTACACTCGAATGGCATTTGGACGCACTCATCAAAATCAAATTCACATAATAGAGGTGAGAATGAAAAAGAGGCAATTCTGGTGTAGTGCAAATGAATTCACTTCATGTGGCTCGTTAAAGAGACTTCTTCCATGCACAAACTTACTATTAAATACAAGCTGTCAAATTTCTTATGTACGGTACATTGGTAGCTGGCATTTGAGCTTGGTCGAGATAAAGACTGACCTTCGCACTGCTTTACAAAGTATCATTCTCGTAGTGCTCTTTAACTTCTTGGACTCTAGCCTCGTGAATTTGTAAACCTCCCTTCCAGGAACCACTCCACACTTCATATAATCCAAAGTGGAGCTTTGAATCATCACATTCAGTTTCTGGAACATCTACCAGGAACTTACCCTTGGGAATTTCAAACTTGTTATCCCCATCCTGAATTGGTAAATTTATTCTATTCCACCTGCAGCTTCCTCCCGTTCCTACCTTAGCCATAATAAAAATGGGAACATCGTTCCAACAGCGTGCATGCTCGTTAACTGATACAAGGAAGCTAATTTCATACTTCTTCCCGCGCTTTAGATTCTCCTTTGTTGAGCCAGTTACCTCAAACCACCATACCTCCAAGAGCTCCACAGGACCATCCTCCCTGCAAAGACACGAGATGATGTGCATCAAATATTGTCTGTGATTCAACAAGTTAATACATAATCAACTGTAATTTGTATCCAAACAACAAATGTAGCACTGGCTACTTAAAATCTACCAATAATAGAAAGTTAATGCATGTCTATTATCATTATTTTCACCCTAATAGAGAATACAGAAGGTTCCTTCAAGAAGAGAATACTAGATTAAGCAGTGCGCTAGCATGCATAAATGGGTTACTGAATCAAAACTGCTAGCACTATTACACATGGAAACAATGCTAGCGACTCCATCAAACTTTGTGGCTCTTGCAGAGCTCATCAAATGGAAGTAAAAACTATGGAAGCTCTTTCCTGCACTTGAGACTTTAGACAAGAATAGATGTAAGTCAAGTATAGAAGCCTGCTACAATTAATCATCATCACCCTAAAGGTCTGATTACTCCTAGTGGTCTAGCCACGGACTCCAAACAGCAAATACTGCTTGGATTGTGGTTTTAAAACATCTCTAATAATTTCTACCAGAAACCATAATTTAGATTGGATTTAGAGGATATTTACTACTGAGGGAAAACAAATGACGAGATTCACCATTAAAGACCTAATCCCCACAGCTTCCAGATGCAAGGGTGATGCTGCACAAGATGTTCAACTTCCTTGAAATACTGCACTGCACCGAGTAGGCAGGCAATATACTTTTTTTCTTTATTATGGAATTCTCGGAAGGCTTCAAAATCAGAAGATACTTCTTGCAAATAAGCAATCAAATACAACAAGCTAACATTGTAGTAATTAAGGGTTTATCTATTTAATTCTTGTAAAAGAGAAGGAAAGGAGGAAAAAAGGTGAATAGGAGTGCTAAAATGCCATCTCATTTTCTAAGGTAAGATGGATGAAGCCACAGCAGCAAAGTTGATGCTAGCAACCCCTCATAAATGTCATGTCTCATACAAGTTAAAAGAATCGGTGAATATATCACAACCATTATAGGCATGAGAGCTACGACATATCAAATACGTGCATTTTAAACAAGAAAACAAAGAGTACAAGTAGGGAAAATCAAGCTGTATTTTGCCTAGCTTGAACTTAAGGAGCAACAGATTCAACAGCTCCAGGGGCAAAGCTCTTCTAACCTAATCAACTTCGAAGGTTAGAGGATTCGGCAACTTAAGAAGGAAAATTGGAAATTCAGATAATCTTGGCCTGAATACCTCCAAGTAGTGTTCTGTTCTACCTCGTTGCAGAAACAACCTCTACATCTTAGGAAAAATAAGAATATCTAATTTGCAAAAGAAAAAATAATTAGTAAGAAGAGAGGTTCTTCCTGTTCACAAAATATCATCAAATAATAAAATCCAAAGGGCTGCATTTAAGCAAGTAATCTGTCCACATAATACTGCATTTAAGCAAGTACTCTGCCTCCACATATTATGCGTCCCTAAAAACCGGATCCTACTTATATAAATTAATCAAATAGATTTAGCAAAAAGTTGGAAACTTTGATGATACACACAACAGAACGATGTCCATTTGAACAGTTAAGATAAAAATGTGTTCTCTCACCGTTCAGGAGGCAAGCGCCAGTAGCAATCCTCATTACCCCATACGATATGAAGCCCCCTAGGTTTAAACAACCATCCATTTTCTTCCTGTAAGAATCATAACCGATTCATCACTAACATCGAAATTCCATAGGCATATCAAAATCCATAATCTAAAGTGCGAGTAAGAGGACATGGGCATTGTTTAAATTCTACTAAAGCCTTAAAATTATGGTCCAAAACGCCGTCTTTCTTCCCTCGAGTTATTCCTTAGGTACATAAGTAGCAATCTGTAACAAAATATCACTTAAATCCAGGTGAAATATTGCTGAAAACTAGAAGACATAATGATAGGTCGGACTATAATCCGGATTGGAGCAGACTAATATATGCTGGTGATATACTGACCTGGAGATCTTGCACATAACCCTCCTCCGGATCATGGTGCGGAGAGTTTGGAAGCGACTTTGGAGGCATCTTGAATGAGAAAAAGTAAGTCAGGTCTCAATTAGATCTCCTGAAAAATTGTACCTTGTGTATATATTATAAACTAAAATATCCATTATTAAAATTAAGGTATCATTTTCTCTTCGCTGTAAGAAATAAACAATACAGAATCAAAAAGAGAGGTTATGATGTTGAACGTAAAAGGCGTTGTATTTGTTATACATGAAGCTCTCTCGCCCATATTCACGTCTAATTCCAATATTGATTTATTCCTAAATTCACTTTGTTTACCTGATAACTTTGATGAGTCCGATCCAATCTTATCAAGACACGTTTCACGTCAAAGTATTCCTCTTCATCAGTTATTCTCAATTTATTTTTTTTTATTGATCTCACTCCTAATTTTAATGCTATCATAAGCTTTGTCCTCCTAAGACAGTTGTAAATTGTAAAATGGCATACAAAAATCAAGACTCGTTTATTAGAGCATCAAAAGATATAAGATGCGAGGAGTTTTAGTCAAGAATATGCCTTAATTATAATAAAGCTATGATTATTGATAAAGCTGTTGATCTTCATTAAAATAGAATGTCAAGCTTCACTTTTTGCTTCAGTCAGTTATTGTTGTAGAGCAAAACAAACAGCTTTTTGATGAAAGATGCAATAAAGATAACAGCTTCTTGATTTAGTTGGGGCATTATATAGTCTTTGCTTAAGTTCTTAAAGAAGCTATTAACAGGTAGCCTCTTGAAGAGGGTTCAACGGCCCCCATTCAGCCAGGAGGATGGGTTAGAAAATTAATTATGATGACATTAATGAATCCACATGGAAATATGTGCATGTTTTGTCAGTAATCTTGGCATCATTGTGAATGTTGGATCTTCGAACTAGCTGATGACGGCACTTCCTCTTAGGTGGGTTGAATAAATGACCAAAAATAAGCTTTAGGCATCCCACAGGGAAAAAAGAGCAAGGCATGTCAAGTTGTAGTAATAATTTGATTGAAATATTTTGCATAAATAACCGATTCAAGTCCACAAGCAACTGACGTCATCTAGAGCCTTTTACAACCCCAGCCTGCACTTTAGAAGCCATACGTAAGCCTCAATCGCTCTTTGAGATAGTCCCCACTGCGGATTGGAGGAAATCTGGGAGAATTGCAAGCAAATGTTGTCATCCAGATCCAGAATGGTACCAAATTATAGAAGCTATAAACAATGCGTACCCAAAACTTTGAGCAAATGTATATCCGGTGAAGCAACTTGACAAACAGAGACAGAAATAAAACCATTTTGTGGTCTACTTATATTATATTTCATAAGAATAAGATTCAGACAACTAACCATTTTGTGGTCTATTTATATTATACTATAAGAATAAGATTGACACAACTATGTTGTCTTACCTTTCTGTTGCTGCTTCAACCACAGCCTAACAGAAGAAAGTAGAAAGTGGCAGAGTGATCATCATTACTCGTAAGACTTGTCATTTTCCAATATTATTCTAATACTACTTGCGAAAAGGTATTTTAGTTTATCATGCTCAAAACTAACTATTTCTAAATATCGACTCAATACTAGTTTCTTATAATAATGTGATATGAGGAAAACCATTATTATAGAACACTAAGAAGTCAGCAAACGTCGATCATCATAGCTAAAAAACAAAATGTATATATACATATAGTTTCATCTAAATTGTTTAGTTCCCTATTAGTCAAACTCATGATGGTGTCTCAAAAAAAGTATGAAAACAACTTGCCCTGTATTACAACACACAAACACACACCCCCACACACGCCCGCACACACACAAGCAACATGCACACGCACCCACACACATCTGCATACGCACGCACTCCCGCTCACACACACACACATGCACGCACCCACACACATGTACGCACCCACAGATGAATACATGAACAATAGGATTATTCAAATACACATGGTTAATAAGATCAAATAAGCTATTATTTCCTTTACAAGTTAAGTTTCTTTTAATCCAACCAAGTTCAACCAAAATTTAATATCAACCCTAAACAAAGATGAAAACTAAAAGCAAGCGAGAGGCAGCAAAAATAAAAGAGAAAAAGCAAAGATTTTGCTATACTTCACACCTGAAAGAATAGTTTCCCTTAGATGACATAAAACCAAATGACCCTTCAGACTTTACAACATTATCATAACAGTTACTATGAGATACAATAGTTTATATGATTTATTTCTTAGCTAATAATTATTTTAACAAGATAAAGTTCATATCATTTACTTCATAAGTTAGAAATATTATAACATAATAATATTTATCTTGACATTAATCACTACTACGGTATGCCAAGAGTTAATATATCATTTACTTTATAAGTTACAATTACTACAGTAATAATAATATGGGAAAATGTAACCAATATATAATCCCCAATGATTAGAATAATGAGGAATTCAATGCATGATTATCAAAAATAAAAAGAAGTGAAAAGGAATGCTCAGAAGAATATCAAATTCATTATGAAGATAAGAATGGCTGCTTTTAGGAATCAAAATTTTTTTTTAACATAAAACCACTTTTTAATGTGTTATACAAGGTGAGCCAACAATTTCCATGTTCACTGAAAAAAGATGCACTTTTTTAATGATGCAGCACCTTAAAAACCACCAACCATGGGTGGTCTAAGGAGACGAGGGAAAAAGAGAACCACTTAAACATATCTACCAAAACCAGTAAGCTACAAGGAAGCCTGACCAGGTAAACAGATTCAGTAGTATACCCTTTGGGACATGATTCATTGTAACAACTCTCCAAGCATTCCACAATGCAATCTGAATTGGGATCTAAGAAGAATGCCAACTGCATTATCAAACAGAAACATTTTCAGCTCTAGAGCGAATCCCCTGGTTAAAAAGACCTGAATTCAGAAATCAAAGCATGTGAAGAATGGAGTCCTCAAGGTGCAATGTAATATATAATTCGAACTTTTAATTCACAGATCTCCATAAATTAAATAATATAGTTTTCAATCCTCAGATCTGAATGCAAATGCTACTAAACCATTAGATGTTCTACTCAAGGCACTTCATGAAAGCGGGAACTACTACATAGTTTTGTATCCAATAGGCTGACACTTTGATCAAAAACAGCTCAAATAACCAGAAACTCTCCTTTAGTAGTTGATAAAAAAGATATATCATTTTTCCTGCATTTTAACAATTGCAACATGCATCCTATAAAAGCATTCTCTGTTGATCAATCTACAAGAATAGGGACTGATAAACCATCTAATGAAAAGTAACTCATCACAAGATTGAAAAAATCTATACAGTGGCAAGGCATAAGCAGAATCACTGACAATTTTACAGGTGAAAACCATGAGTTTAGTAAAGTTGGCATCAAACTTTTAGAAGTAAATATCAAGGAATGATGCGAAAGTAGCATATAGATGTTTACAGAGTATCGCTCCCGTCCCTCTGGCATTACTCGGTGCAGCGTGGACCTAGAAATCATAGGAATAAACTGAAATCGGGAAAAAGAAAAAAGAAAGTAAAGAAAGAAGAAAACATAAACCTAGACGAGAAACTTAGTTAAAATGCTCAACAGAGGAAAATATAAACGTGGACAAGAAAGTTAAAATGCTCAAAAGAGGTAAAAAGAGGCATGAAATGCCTTGAAATTGTATATGAGATAACCCAGCTGAAAAAGTAAACCTGGACGTAACTCTCAGTTAAAATGCCAAAAGGAGGTAAAACAAGGCATAAAGATCTTGAAATTGTCTATGAGATAACCCACCTGAACAAACAATTGGTCCACCTCTCCATCATGTCCCCGACGTTCACTATGAAGGCCCTGTCATTTCAAATTTAGAGGCTAAGGTGGGATCATAAAGTAACATTGTCATTCATCAAGAATACAGTATGTAAATCTGGTTCACGCAAAGGAAAACCAGGTGAAAATAGTTATCTAAATCATTCTAGAAAGCAAAAGATTGTAAAGTCTAAACTCCATTATATAGCCCCTGTACCACAAATCATATGTCATTATACGACATTGACCTTTCTTATTTGACCACAAAGAGAATGCAAATGCATGCATAAATAACTTAGGTTAGGATTGAAATTGGAAGGCATTGAAGAATACTGAATCTTCTCAAGCATGTGTTCCTTGGTGTGAGAATGACTGCAGACTCACCCTTTCATGTGCGGCACATATTCCCAGGCCCATGGTTTGTTGAACTTTTCTCTGCAGACCTATTAAGATCAAAAGCAAGACTAGGGGGGTCAAATATTTAAATACTTCAAATAAATAAATAAAAAGCATTCAAGTCTTTATGCGGCTAGAATTCATATATCTTCAATGCTACTAATGTCTCTCAATGATCAGGAAGAAAATGTTTATATTTTCTTTCAGAGTATTAATACAAGTACAATTTACGAAATGCATCTTTTATTCAGCATATCATTGTCAATTACATTCTTTTCCAATCATCAGTATGTTACAATTTTAATGAATATATTTACAACATTTAATTCCCCTCATAATTTTATTATGTTAACTAGAAATTAATAATATTTATGATATAAAGTTATCCACACAATGCATATGCATGGACACACTAGTTGTGCTGAAGAAAGCATACCTGTAGTCCTGGAACACCATCAGTTGCTAGAAGAGTGATCATCCCATAATCTGAATGTGCAGATGCTCCACATAATCCTTCATCAGAAAGCCTGCCCTCACCTGAGATTATTAAGGGAGCCAATATCAAAAAGAAACCATTAACAAGGAGTAGAGTAAAAAATGTGAAAAAATCTTTCAATAAAATATTGGTGGATCTTTATGTAAGGAATTAAACCTTTTTCCGAAAAGAGTAAAGAAAAGAAATTACATTATCAAGGTATTACATCTGAGTTCAATCATAGAGAAAAGATATTACAATCCAAAAGCTTGTAACCAAAAAACAAGAAGATTTCTCAAGGGATAGCTACTTGAATTCTAGAGCCTTAAGTACTTCAATTTTGTACTAAGGATTTTGAACCCTAGAACCATCTATTTAGTTTACTTCAAGATATTGGAAGGAATAAAATGCTGTTACCTCAAGATACTAGGGTCAAGCCAGTTATATTGATTCAAGCGAAGGAGCAAGCTAGGGAAAAAGGTTATAGAATGTCGGACCCAGAAATCAATCACAGTCTTTCACTGATTTTTTTTAATTGACATTAAAGTCATATTAGAGTCAGGCACCGATCTTATGATGATTAACATAAGCAAACTGGTGTTAGAGTTGAACTCATAACCAGTGTTGAACTCATCCATGAAAAACACCCATAAAGTTTCAAAATAAAACTAGACCCAATGTGCTCCTAGACAGGTGTTAATCTTGTCGTCTTAGTTGTTTAGGATTTTGAAACGTCAGGTTGTTATTTTCTTTTCAGATTCTAATTCTTAGGGTTTTATGTTTATAGAGTTATATATCTATAAAAATTAAAAGGTTATCTTTTGGATGTAAAAAGAGTTAGTTCATCATTGTTATTGATCAGTCAAAATATCGAAGAGATTTTCTTCAATCCTTTTAGAGTAACTTGTTTTTTAAGTCCTTTAAAAACTTGTGATCTTATATAATTTGCTAGTGGTGATCAAACCCTATAATTGTATCACTTTCAATCTTTTCTTTTCTATAAGTGTGGTGATTCATATCATTCCTAGTGTTTTCATTTTTATGTTCTTTGCAAAACTTAGGGGAAAAAGGTATTGTCTTTCTCAACTCATTATGTAAAGATTAGGGACATATATATACAAGTATATCAATACTAATTAGGAAATGTAATCCTATAATCAAGGAATCTTAATCCCTATGATTAAGCATATAATTTGTATATCTCTATGATCTCTATAATATGTAGTGAGACCAGTGTTGAACACGTTTGTGTTTCGATATTGATGGTGTTTGCTTCAAGAAGTTATAGAAGCAAACCAACAGTAGACATGAAGTGAGACCAGTGTTGAACACGTTTGTGTTTCGCATTCTTAAAGTTACAAAAGCTAACTGGTGTCGATTATGAAGCTGAACAAGCACTGCACTTGTAGTTTAATTGCTTAGGATTTTGTAATTTTAAAATGTTGTTCCTTTTAAAACTCTAGTTCTTAGGTTTTTATACCTATAAAAGATTTTCTTATTAGTGTAATTAATACTTTATTGTTGTTATTGATTAATAAAACCTTTGGAGAGACTTTCTCTAATCTTTTAAGATTAACTCCTGTTTTGGGTTTTCTAAAAACTTGTGATCTTATCTAATTTCCTAATGGCGATCAAACTCTAGAATTGTATCACTTATAATCCTTTTTATTTTTGTGAGTGTGGTGATTCATATCATTATTAGTGTTTTCGTGTTTGTATTTATGAATCACACTTATTTCAATAAGATGATCATTGGTCATATTCATGTTGATATCAAATCTTACTAGCTCTGTTAGTGAGGGTCGTATGATCAAGCCTCCTAATTAATCTTAAATATTTAAATTTCTAAGCTGCAAAGAAGATAAAGAAAATACAGAGAATCTTATACATGAAATAGGCAAGGTCCTTGGGTTCCCGTATTCTTAGATGATTTGCATTCAATCAATTGCCAAATCTCAGAGTTGTTATTTTCACCAATAAATACATGTAGATAATGAACGTAGAGAAGAATAAATAGCTACAGAGTTAGCAGATTTTTCTTGAATCATTAAACCCATCCAGCTTTCCGAAAAAGCACAGACAATGAGTTTTTCTGTAAGGCATGGAGCAAGATTTCCCCAATCATTTACTTCACTTATGTACAAAGTCAACAAAGTCATTATATATACTTTGAGGTAACTTCAAATCAACCAAAAATTTAAGCCATTTTACCTGGATAATGTAATAGGCGAAGGAAGCATTCTGGTTCATCTAAGGCTCCTATTTTCTCAAAATAATCCTCTTCCAAGTTCAAAGCCAAAGCTATCAAACAAATCAACCGTTTTCCAGCAGACCTGATGCAGTAGTTCTAACTATATGAGAGGAATTCTAAAACCTCTCTTATAAGTATGTGTTGTATATATAGGAAATAGTCAACATATTGAAATATGGGGACAAACAAAAATGCCAAAAATCACGTTCCAGCAAGATTTGGCTTTTTCCTCCAAAGAACGTTAATCGTTAAGCCAAAGTGAACTTCCTGATTGATACAAGCTTTAAGCAAAAGTATACATTTAACATATGCAAGAAAGATATTTGGAAGATTAAATGCACATAAAACTACCTAAGGCCCCTACAAAAACTCTGAAGCTCATACCTGCATATACCTTTAAAAAACTAAAGGTAACAATAGGAGGAATACAGGAACTTACAAAACTTTCTCATGGTAACATTCCATGATGGCTCTCCAAGATGTAAAACACTCTGTAATTTCCTAGCAAAAGGATTAAAATTCCAGGAAACTATACACCACTTACCAAGAAGTAATGTCAGCTAAAGATAAAATGTCAAGATTTCTCACATGGTTAAACTCCAGCAGGAACAATACCTTGTGAAGGCCATTGGTTCAAGTTGCTTTTAGCTGCATCCAGAGGACCAATGTAGAAGCTTTCCTTTGAGTCACCTGCATCCATATAGAGAAATTAGAGACAGCAGCAAAAGGACAATTCCCTCATCATAACCCATTGACACACTATATGAAATTACAGAGGAAAGCCCGTGCTTTCTTATCAATATTTACAAAAAAGCCCCCGGAATTAGCATCTGAAGTGTGTAACTTTCGTAAACAAAAAGTATGCACATTAAGCTCCACCAAACTTTCCATCAAACAAACAAAGAAGGGAGTAAAAACCTTTGGAAGTTGAAGAGGTATCAAGCTTTTCAGCATACAAAGGCGTGTAACCTCTGTGTTCTTTGCGATATAGTTTCATCTTCTCATCCAAGGGGAGGGAGAAGAACTTTCTAGACTCTTGGAAAACTTTTTCAACCAATTCATCCTCTACCCCATGATTCACAAGGTAAAAGAATCCATATTCCGTACAAGCCTAGAGTGAAATCCAACATCAAAACCTGACAGTTAACTTGTAACAATAACATCGTAGATAGTATTGAACAACTGCAAACTTGTGAATCAAGCGGCTAACAACGATATAACGAAGTTTAGTTTTATAAGAAGAGAATTGGAACCTGACGGATTAAACCGGCGGTGGAGAGGCGATCAGGGATTGAGAGGTCAATGATTGGGAGCTGCGCAGCTTCTGACATGTTCACTCTCTCTCGCTTTGTATCCACTATCAGTATCAAGTATGAAGAAAAATAAGGATATCCATATTTATTCCATCCAGGCTTTTTTTTGAAATAATGAGCTTTTTTTAAAATTAAAATTATAGTTAAAACGAACGTGACAACGAGTTCAAGGCTTTTAAGTTACCATCATATTGCAATATAACTCAAGAACAAAAAAACTACCCAAGAAAGATAAAGTGGCTATCCACGTAATAGATACCAAGGAACAATTATAGGGAACACATCATCTTCATGGGAGATCTTATTTACCATTTCTGATGTTTGGGATTTTGTTTTCTCTTCCTTGCAATTTTCTTTTTGCAGATTTAAATTACACACAAAGATCACCAAGAATGTTTGGGACATTGGCTACTGCTAGAGGGGTATCACCATCCTCTGTTTGTTTAATATCTCTTGTTCCTTGATTCTCCATTTGCTCAATAGTTGCAACTAGAGTCAATATGTTGACCCAATCCATCTAACAATACTCCAAATATTAGGAGATGAAATCATTCGCATCACTTTCTAAACTTTCCACATTGTCTGCCCTGGAATTGTCAAGAGTTGACTTTCCTTCATCTTGACTTGCTCTAATTATACATGCTCTGCATTGTTCAGTTCCTACCTGGCCATCAGTGTCCTTTCCTTCCTTAGCTGGTTTTTTAACATCAGGCTCATCTGTCTCCTTACTTGCCTAAGATATTCCATTTGACTACTCTTTTTCAGTTGGGATGCATTGTTTCTAATACGCAAGATATTCCCTTCCTCCCCGTTGAGTTGTCTTTGAATCATATTGTCTATCACTAATGGTTTCATCATTCCAGAAGGTTGGATCTCTTTCATCCCTTTTTCACAATTTCCTCAATTAACTCAAACTCCACAAGGATACCTAAGTTGGCAGAATTAGTGATCTACCCGTAGGAATCTATTTCCTATCTGAGGTGTTATGCCTCCATGGGTAGCTAATTCAGATTTATGTTCTTTCCAAGGTCCCATTTTCTCCTTGCCGAAAAATAGGTAGGCTATTTGGAAGTGAAGAAGTCTTCAGTATTTCAATGCACAATTTCGCATAGCCTATCCTTTCCATAGAAGTTGTATGTGAGTCTATACAAACCGGCTTCCCCAGCGAACTTGCTAAGTAACTTAGCCCTGCCACTGTCCAATACTCCATTGGGAGATTATGGAAGTTCACCCATATGGGAATAACCTCAACCTGCCTCATATCCATTACAGTACCTGGTCTCCTGCAAAAACAGAGGTTGGTTCCCAAAATGCCATGGACCCTATTCTATAATCTCATTCAAACTTAGACTCATCAAAGAATTTAAAAAACCACGTACCATCCTCGCGCAACATTACCTTTTACAAACCTTTTTTACCCCATTTGGCCTTTGCCCAAGCATTCACCGCTGGGAAGGTCGGCGTTTGGACCAGAAGAACCCTATTAGTGCCGATTACCAAGGCTAAATGGGGGTGACGACACACCATCCTTCAGAACATTTTGGTAAAAAGTTAGTGTGATAAGAATTTTTTTAAAAGAAATTCAAGGGAAAGACAAGCAAGAGAGTATTAGAAGACAGAATGGAGTATTTGCAAATTTCTTCGTATCCGTTTCATTGATCACTGCTGGTTTATACAGAAACAACAAGGAGAAAGAAAAATGTGGCCTTCAAACACCTAAACGAAAGAAACCACAAACTGGTGGCCATAACCACCCAAATTCAGGAAAGTGACGTGGATAATCCACAACATTATTTAAGTAAAAAAATCAACAACTGCACTTGATTGAGCCTTCAAGAAATGCAGCAGTTCCAACTCTCTCTCTATGAACTCTGCACGTTATATTGCATGTATCATTCCTCACTGCTGCAGAGAATCCTTGTCCTCAAGGATTGGACAAGGATTGAAATGAGGATAAGTACGAGCAAAACGTCGACGAATCTCCCACGTCGCATCTTCTGCAGGTGCCCCCTCCCATTTAACTAATATTTCTTCCCTTACACGGTACTGCCCCTTATGAATGACCCATTGGTCTAGGATGGCTTCTGGTTGTGGTATGAGAGTGGAGTCTTCAGAAACTAGAGGAGGAGATATCTGTGAAGGTAAAGGACCTATGTGTTTCTTAAGGAGACTTACATGGAAGACATTATGGATTCGTGCATCTGCCGGAAGACGAAGCCTGTAAGCGACAGGACCAACTCTGCCTATAACTTCGTATGGCCCAAAATATCTGATAGAGAGCTTGAGGGATCAGCAAAAAGCAACTAAATTTTGACGGTAAGGTTGTAGGCGTAAATAGACATAATCTCATACCTAGAAAGTTACATCTCGACGGTGAAGATCAGTTTGTTGTTTGATTCGATTACGGGCAGCAGTCAAGTTTAAACACAACTCATTTAGAATGTCGTCTCTAGTACGAAGGATTTCATCGACTGCTTGCACATTTGTTGTACCAGGAATGTTGGAACCTCACCCTGGTGAGGCACGTGTCTAACGTCCTACGTGACATCTGGACGTGCAACTCACGAGTGAAGAATTCCTCACCACAAAAGGAAACTCAATTCGAACGTATTTCACTTACTCCTGATCGGATCCTGATAAATTCACCCTAATCTTCCTCTAAAATTTGATCTGCTTAGGGCCCAAAATTAATTCCGATTCCTAAGCTAAAAAGAAATTTCATGTCTCTCGATTAATTAGAATCAAAGATCTCCTCAATCGGATCTCTATAGATCGAGAAATCGCCCAAATACGAAAATATAAGCAATATCTCCACACAATTGACTCTCTCTGATTTAATCCGAAATTTTCCACTCAAACCTGAAAATTTTAAATTTGCATAAAAGGGGTAGAAATTTTTTTTTGAAATCCAATGCTTCAAAAATCGAGTAACTCGGAGGTCAAACGAAAAAGTTACAAGCAAAAGAGTGAGAGGAGGCTGAATTTGGAAAAAATGAAAATCAGAAAATAATAAAAAAAATAAAATAAAAAATGCTAGGCTTGCAATCGTGAACGCTCGCGATGGCGAGCCGCTCACAGGGGCGAGGCGTGAGGGCGCCTGCGGGTCCGAAATATATATATATATATATATATATATATTTTAACAACACTGAAAAATTCAAAAACTTATAACTTTGTACCTAGAACTCCAAATTT
>JAOTBA010028973.1:0-17434 GCA_025629845.1 Erythroxylum squamatum
AGAGGACGTAGGTCTTAGCACCGAACCTCTATAAAATCAGTGTTTGCTCTTCTTCCCTATCCTTTGTATTTAAATTTGCTTAATTTGTTTTTGTGTGAATTAACTTCTGATTTTATTGTAGAATTTTACGAAAAATTTTAAAGATCTATTCAACCCCCCTTCTAGATCGTTTACACCTCTATCACCGTGAGGCATTGTTTATAACCCTTTCCTTTTTAAAAGTTAATTTTTATTTTTTTTGTTTTTGTTTTATTTTGTTTTATGTTTCTTCCTTCCATATGTTTTTGTTTGCCTCCTTCTCACATTAAGGGTAATGTGTTGTTCAAGTATGGGGAGGGTTATGTGTTTTGCTTTAATTGTGAATTTTGTATATTGTATGATAGTTTGTTAGGTTGCATATTGTGAATTGTGTCAATGTGTTAATGGCTGAGATGGATTGAAATTGATTTAATTTTGAACATAATCTATTAGGTTGTGAGGAGTTATTAGCTCATGAAATTAGTAATCTAGGTTTTTTGGCTAAACATGCAAGTTAATTAGGATTTTGTGTTAGTTTATCACCCTATAAGTTGTCAATTCATTCATAATTTTAGGTCTTTCAAATTAAGTAGCTTTGCTACTTTTTTTTCATGAAAACAAGTAGCTAAAGAAACAAGGTAGGCAATAAAAAATATGTGTTTGTTAATTTTAAATAAATAACTATTCCGTTGGCCTTCGGGTTATGAATAAAGCTAGTAGCCAATTGAGAACGTGATGTAGCCGAGTAACCGGATCGATATGTATCACAAATGCGTGTCCACGTCAAAAGGCTATAATGACGTTCCAACCAAGTTGTATAATAAAAACATGACTTAGTCAAGTAATCAGATCGACATTCATCACCAATGTTTTCCTCCAAGTAAAAGACTAGGTCCATATCCATAAAAATTAAATAAAAAGTTAATAAAAAATGAGTTTTCTAATAAAAACCTACCGACCTTGTAAATATCTTGACTTTTCATGAAAACGTACTTAGGAGTAGTTACAAAGTTTGAATGACCCAAGAATTATTAATGTGTGTGTACAATTGAAAAAGGTAAATAACTTGACATTTGGGTCTTGATTAATATGTATGTTTAGTCCAAAGCCCCTAGACGTGGATTTTGCATGTTAATGATTTTGAATAACTTAAAGCCATTGTCTCATTACTGCATTGTCAATTTTCGAGGGATTTTTGGACCTTTCAGACCCCCAAAAAGCCCTAGGGCTGCTTAAAACACAAAAGGATATTTAAAGAACAAAAAAAGAGGCAGAGAGGGAGCTTTTGCATCAGCCACCATAGGAAACCCTAGGGAGCATTCATCGAGAGATTGAGGAAGAGAAGAAGGAAGAGAGAAAAGGAGAAGAAGCTGACTCAATATGCTTTCCAGATCAGGAGGTTTCTCAATGTAACAACCCGCTTTCCCTATGTTAAGGGCTAGAACCCTAGAATACTGAATATGAAAGATAATATTGAGAAAATTAGGAAATGCATTTCATGCTCATGCATAACATTAACATACACATACGTGAATTTGATTTTTCTGTACATGTTACAATGACTATTCATGCACCCATTTGAAATTTCCGGATATAAATGATTTTTTAAGTTATTATGATGTGAATAGTGAATATTTTGTCTTGAAAATTTATTTGGCCAGTATAATTATTGATTTAGAATTTTTGGTGAAAATTTAGAAAATTTTCTAAAATTATGAGTAGTTTTGGACTAGGAAAAATATCAAGTGGCAAGATAATTGATTTATGGTAATAGAAATAAATGACGAATGATAGTAGAAATATTGATGTGAAATATTAGGATTTAATGAAGAATATCATAAGAAATTTGGGAGACAAATGGACTAGAGATTAAATGGTATTGACTGCCATTATTAAAAGAGGTTAATTGATTTTCAAGTGGTAAGTGTCATGACACATGTCATGACACCCACCAAGCAATTTTTTTACCTTGCTTTTAACCCACCCACGACATTTACTTTTGAAAGAACAACTTTGTCTTTGTCTTTCACGTTGGCCATATGCTTTCTTCTTCATCATCTTTATCATTTTCTTCACTCATGACCATCTCACTCTCACCCTCATCACGTTGAGTTTTTGTTATGCTTCACCTTGTTTCTTTAAGATCCTTGCTATGTCTTTATCTTGTAGCAAAAAACCTAACCTATTCCTCCTAGAAGAGTTTATGATCGTATAAGCTTGGAGGCTAGGGTTTCATGGTGATTTTGACGAGTTTGGAGTTTTATCGAGTAATGTATAATCTTCATGATTTGTTGATGAAACATGTATAATGATAGTTAGAGGTTAAATAATCATAAAATGATGTTTTATATATATTGGAACGTGGATAAAGAAATAAACACATTGATGTCGTGTTTTTGTGTTTATGATGATCAATATTTCATAAGTTGTTGTAGAGATGAGTTTGAAATGGAAAGATCATTAAAATTGGTGTAAGAAAAAGTGCAGAAAAGTTTGATAGATAAATGGATGTTTCATATTCTGTTTTTGGTGTTATGATCAAACATAAAATATGATTTGTTTGTGATTGAAATTGAGCTGAAATGGAAGTAGTAATGAAGAGGAAATAATGAGGACATAAGCTAGAAATGATAGACTAAGCGAAAGAGATGAACTACGATGAAAATGATGATGAAGTGTGCTTTAATATGTTAGATAGAGTGTTTTCACTGAATATACATTGGTATTTTAGCCATATATTTATCTTTACATACCCAAATGGGATTATTTTAAGTGTAGATTAAACTAGAGACCAATTTCTATATTTTTCATGAAGAAATTGACTTTGAATTCTGACTCTAAGGGTTTCTAAATTTGTCTTGAAGTTGAGTACAGTGTGCTGTCGCGGTTTGGGAATAGTTTGTAGTATTTTAGGCATAACTTGCAGAATACTGCACCAAAATCCATTAAATTGGTGTCATTAGAAACTTAAGACATAAGGAAAATTGTTTTAGAAGAATGTATTGCCTAAATACCTCATTTTCTTTGTAAAAATGGCCATACAAAATTAACCCGAAAATCTGTTTTGAGAAAACCTGGAATGATGCCTGAATAACGGAATCATCAGGTAGTGCATGATCGTGCATAATCACAATCATGACAGAGAGGAAAAATCAAGAAGTTTCATGATCATGAAAGAGAAGGATCATTCGGTGGTTGCACAATCATGCACAAGGATGATCGTGCACTACTGTTTGACAGATTTCAACGCTCTTTACTCTTTTGACCATAACTACATCTCCAGACCTCCGATTGACATGAAATTTGAACGACAAGCTTCTCACACATTGTCCTTCCTCTCTACATTGTCATATGAATTCACTAGCAAAGGATCAATAAATGGTTAATTAATGAACTTAGGAAAATCATGTTTCGTAAGATATGTTATATGAATGAGCATAAGTTGTCAATTAAGGAAATATACCTGAGATTGTCATTGAGCATGCATTATACATGTCATATATAATATGTATATGATTGAGTATTTATGAAAATGTGCAAATTAGTAATGTGAAAATGTGTATGTATTGCATGATATAAAAGACCAATTAGAGCGACAACATCCAGACATTGCCGGGACGTCGAGGCAATAGTTATCTAGAGCATATTGTGAGTAACCTAGATGGTCCCACATTAATTTATTGTTTTGTTTAAATTCTGTATTGAATTATTATATGATGTGAATGTGTTGATTCCGGACATTGAATGTCTGAGGCGTTTGATGCATGAATAATATATTAGAAGTGCTCATTGTATGTGAATTTGACAGAATATGTGATACTCAACTTAATTGTTGAATGCCAAACCAAGGTTCGATGGTGAATGTGAATGCGAAAGAAAATTGAGCACAAGTAAATGATTGAATACATATGTTGCATTCCACTACATGAATGCATGATAACATAAAGGCAGCTGTGACCAGAGTCACCAGTGAAAAAGAGCTTAAAACTCATAATGTGGTAAGAGCCTCTAGCTAACTATGTATAATGAGCCCTGTATCCCCAACAAACCTACGTTCATTCGTGAAGGTACCCCTAATGGTTGAAAACCATATCAACAGGTCTTCCATCTTGCAAATAAGGCATATCTTGCCGAGGAATTTTTTTTGAAATGAATGGATACGGGACAGTGAAAAAGGCACTCAATTACAACAAAGTAATAAACGAAAGTGAGTCTCATGATCGTTTAATATCAAAATGATGCAAAATTTGGCCAAACTATTACAACCAATAAGCCCAGAAACCATATCAAATAACAAGGCAATAAAATATTAACTCAATCATGCATAATCGATTAAATCAGTTCCATTAACTTTCAAGATCAAGCAATCAGTCCGTTATGGAATAAAAATATTTCATAATCTTTGTAAACTTTAGTCCTATGTGTAATAGTAAATAGTGAAATATCATAGTAATAAACAAAGTCAATAAACAAAAGATGGACTATCAACGCTATAACAGAGTAAATAAATAGAACATGGACTATCAAATCAATAACAGAGGTAAAATTTTCAAAAATGAAATAAGTTCAACAACAGTAGAAGTAGATGAAATAAGAATGAACAAACAAAATGAAGAACTCTAAATATGGAAGTTGGTGGTGAATCTCCTGCCAAGCTCAAGCTCTCTAGCATCGACTCTTTCCTTCTACCTGTGCTCTATTCTCACCTAGAAGAATGGTTTCTCACGCTAACTGGGCTTCAACTTCAGCTCTCGCGCTCTACCTCTGCTCCATTCTCGCCACCTCTCAGTTGTTTTCTCTTCTTTCTCACCAATCGACTACTCTTTGTTATTTTTCTCTCCTTTTTCTCCACCTTCAGCCTCCAGCCCTCTTTTTCAGCCTCCCTTTCCTTCTATAAACATTTTCTTTATAGATAGGATCTAGGTTTAGGTTTTGTTTTAATCCGTCGTCATCTACATGCGGGACATACAAGACATAAATTCAATGCAAGAGAATGTGCACAGGCGTGATAGAATATATCACGATAGTGAGTAACATTGTCACGCATCACATTTCCTCATTTCATTCAACTTTGGATTAAAACACAGGAATTTATAACCAAAAATCAAAATATAAAGGTTTGTAAAATCAATAAAAATTAGTCACAACACCTTTTCATCTCCTTATTGAACCCTTCAATTAAGGTGGAGTAAACATACTTTTAGAAAAGCTTCCTCAAATATATATTACTATAATTAGAATGTCAATTACTATATACATTTTTTATTGCATTTTATGGAAAGCATGTGATAATATGGATTTAATGGTTTATTTACCCCTTCTAATTAAAAAATAAAAATATATGCAATTGGAACCATATTTAAAGGAAAGAATAATTATGATTATGATAAAATAGATGAAAAACCACCTATATATATTATGGTTTTTCCTTCTCTATCTCCCAATTACAAATCATTTATTAAACCTTAAATAGAATAATTATGATTATGATAAAACAGATGAAATATATATATATATATAATGGTTATTCCTTCTCTATCTCCCAATTACAAATCAGTTATTAAATGTTTAATAAACCAAAACCATGGTATTCTCAATTTCAACAATATCCCAAACAATGAGATGTATTTATTCATCACCATCTCTCTTAATTTTACTTAATGGTTTTTTTTGGTAAATCAGAAAAATTAATAAATGAATCAAAAATATGTACATAAAGTCTTAAACAAGTGTCTCGAAGGACACAAAAGCTAGCTCTAAGCAGCAAACCGACCTAAAGCCTAGTAGAATACAAAAGCCACCCTGCAGTAAATGAGAATCTAACCACACTACTCAACAGTAAAAGACAAAGACTCAAGCAAAATCACCACTAATTAAGAAGTAATAGGGAGTTCGAAGCCAGCGGCAAATAGACCACAAATTCATCCAAGGAGCGTAGGGATTGTAGGAGTCCAAATCCCCTACTTCCCTTCAACAGTACGCATATAGACAGAAGTTAACCGTCGAAATGTGCGCTGACAAGCTAGGAACCCAACCTGCAAAGAAAGTGAAAACAACAAAAGCCAACTAAAGAAAATTACCTCCCCTCACTGAAAAAGGCTGAGAGACTCCTTAATGTGGGAGATTACCCCAAGATACACTCGCTCTGCCT
This sequence comes from Erythroxylum squamatum, assembly GCA_025629845.1. NCBI lineage: Eukaryota > Viridiplantae > Streptophyta > Magnoliopsida > Malpighiales > Erythroxylaceae > Erythroxylum > Erythroxylum squamatum. The sequence goes on from JAOTBA010028973.1 coordinate 6,170, forward strand.
CCTTGGCTTCATTCTTGAAGGACCTTGCATTACGTTCATGCCAGATGAGGTAAACGGTAGTAGATAGAATGAGGGGTAGATAAGGTAAGGCCGAGAACCTGGTACTCGAAGAGCTATACCAGGAGGGAATGGTGGAGAGGTGAGAAAGATTAAGGATAGGCAAGTGGAAGAAGGTGAGGCATTGATCCCAAATCTGTTTAGAAAAGGGGCATTCAAAGAATAAATGGTTGATGGATTCATTAGCTACGAGGCATAGAGAACAGTGATTGGGAGTGTAAAGGTAGGTCAATTTTTCCCTAGTTTGCAACTTTTGGAGGAAGGCTAACCATAAGATGAAGGAGCAACGGGGTTTACTATATTTAGACCAAACCAGCTTGTACCAAGGAACTGCCGATAAGGGAGGTCTCAAGATATTGTAGGCTGAAGCATTGGTATAGCGGTTGGTGGGGCTCGCTAACCATTCCAGACGGTCGGGAAGGGAAGAATTGGGGGTATACCCTGGTGGTGCAAGGAGCCTATGCAGTCCAAAGACACCTCATTCAATCTCTAATTATCGTTAAGAATGACTTCCTTTACTCGAGCGAAGAGTGGGAGCTCCGAGCCATTGATCGCTCTCGGTGTAGTCAAGACCCTCAAGATACCACTCGGGTGCCAAGGATCCTGCCAAAAAAGAGTAAAGATACCATCCCCAATCCGAAATCTGAATTGATGACACAACTTATCCCTAACTGATAACAGCTTACGCCAACTCCAAGAACTAGTATAAGTGGGCTGTACACTCCAAAAATTATGCCTCCGCAGAATGATAGTGTGTACCCATTTAACCCATAATGCTTCCTTATCTGTAAACAAATCCCAAATTCTTTTGCCTAACAAAACTTGATTCCAAGTAGTTAAATGCTTAAGTCCTAATCCCCCCTTCCCTCTTAGACCGACAAATATCACTCCACTTAACCTTAGCTGGCGCTTTAGACTCCGCCTTACCTGCCCATAAAAAATTCCTAAGTTTAGCCTCTATATCCTTCAGGATGGATGAGGGAAGAATTTATCCATATAAAAAAACGTGTATCAAATTCTTCCACCTTCTTTTAACTGCAAAAAAACATATGCATAGTCTCTTGAATTTTAAAACATGTCTTTTTATTCCTAATAAGCTAAATGTCAACAGTTGAGCTAGGACTACTCAGCTTCAACTTATTGATGTAACTATGTAAATTGTGATGCTCATTCACATATCTCTTGGAGTTCTCCTTGAATACTTTTTATTTAGTTGTATTACACATGAAAAAGTTTACTAATAAATTAAATTGATCCCTACATTCCTAAACCATTTTGACATTTTAAATCTTTAGCCTCTCAAATATCTTAAACTTAAATTTCTTAGCCAGGTATAAAGCTAAAACCATCATAGGCTTATTAGTTATGAAGTACGAATGCTATGACATGTAAGTCTTAATATTAAAACATCTTTCATTGTTATTGTAGGAAGCATATAGTTTCTATTGACAATCTTCAGTGCACCTAATTCTCACTCTTTTAAGTTTATATTTTAACCTAATAATAAACTAGTAGCTACTATATAATGTATCACTACTTGTTTAAAGTCCTTTCCACTATCAAAAAGTATTCCTAACATCAAGTTTGAAGGAGCATTAGTTGGTTTATGTATTATTGTTCTAGATCTTCTCAAAGTTGCATCAAATTGATTCTTACAAATATGCTCATTCATGTTTAGAAAAATGTCACAGCCAAATGGATTTATCTATATAGGTCGATGTCCTTCAGCTACATTAACATATAACTCGTCATCTTCTTTAATGGCTTTATACTCCTTCACCATTAATATCATCATCAACAACAACAACTTTTAACCCTTCACTAGTCATGTCAACATCATCTTTAGCAACTTCTATGCCTTTACTAACTAAGACATCATCATTTTTAGCTATTTCATCATCTTTAACATTAATTTTATAAGTGTACAAATGGTTATTTGAAGATTCACCTTCCATCTTGTCAAGCTTCATATTCATTTGCATTTATTTCATTAGAAATAATGAATAGATCTTCACTTGTTATTTCATTTGTTCCCCAATTGCTATAGAATGATCAAATCCACTTCCAATATTTCAATTTAGTTCTTCCATATCATCAAATTTATCTACAAGCTCATTTTCTTTAAATTACTAAAGGTAATCGCATGATAAACTGTAATTTCTTAGGTATGCCCATCCAAATATTAAGTTTATGTACTAAAATATAGATGCTAGTCTTATTTTATATATACACGTTAATCATTCACACTCCTTTAGTAAGTTGATTAACCTTATACAACTTGCATTAGATTCAACAACTCTTAAAGTATCACTAATTTTTGCTCCTCGTTCACTATAATATACTCTAGCTATATTCTTATACCCTAATTCACCTGCCATCTCACAAATCAGCCTCAAACTTATGAAGTAAGCATTAAAAATATTTTTTTTAAAAACAAATTCCTCATCTATATATCTTAAATCTAGATATTGTTAAATTGGCTTGTATATAATAACCTTAATCTTAGTTATTTTTAGTTCCTAAAAAAATAAGTAAAAAATAAATAATTTTTTTATTATATATGTTAATGCTTCAAAATCCAACATATTAAACAAATAAAAAGGGAAAAGATATCAAACTTGAAGTGAATATATGGACCTAAAAAAGTGAATTAATAAAGTGTACCCTAAGGAACCACCTACACCTAATAAATGATAAGAACTCATCTAACATAAATAACTACAACCATATAGATGAAAAGTATTTAAACTAATAAAATAGTTAGGTCTGTTTAAACCAATAAAACCTCTCATCTTTTTTTTCCTATGGTAAAAATGTTACATAGTTACTTTTAATTTTAATTTATTTATATTTTAAATATATATATACACACACACACACACACACACACAAAAGAAAATAAACCTTATAATAATATTTATAATATAAAAATTGTCAAATTTAAAAAAATGAAGTTATCTTATATTTGGAACATTAACTTATGTATGAAAATCTTATTCTATAATGATATAAAATTCGAAGTTAAATTCATGTCACTAGTATATATAAACACTGTTTGCATCAATTTCAATAAATTTTTTCTTTAAAATTTTTTCTATTTAATATAAACATATTTATTTAGTATTTGATAATGATTTATTTATAATACTTTAAAGCATTTATAAATGTAAATGCTCTTATTAAATTGGGTTAAATTTATAGGACCCTTAGAGTTTGACAAACTATCATATTGGAATTTTATTACAACTTTTTTATTGCTTAATTGATATAATTAGTATATGTATTTAAACAGAGTGTAGAAATGTATACACACTAATAAAAAAATGCATGTTGTTCTATAGGTTGTTTCTAATACTTAGAAGATTCAACCGCTTCATCACACTTAGAATAATCATCCCTCAATTTAGATCTTTTGTTCTTTTGTCTCTATTATGAAAATTCAACACCACCTTTTGTTGTCCATCATGCTCAAGTTGCAATGCAGTTGTAAATATTTGAATGTTAATGCTACTATTTGGTGAATATTCATACACAAATTTCATTATTGACATGATAGAATTTCTAAATTCTCGCATAAGTAATTCACCAAGTATTGCCAATTTCTCTTTTCAACATCTAACCCCAGATGAAGTCTCTTATTAACATCTAACAAAGTATTGCCATTCTGACTATAGTTTTTTTTCATATATCTTCTTATTGATGTGTTAAGTTCATAATAGACTCTTTCTCCGTATAAGCTTCCTATAACATAATTTATATGACAATTAATTGGGATAGGAGACCTTTTTACATTTTGTGACTATGAACTCCATTATAACTTACTTTGTCTTTGAATGTTAGGAAAATCTTTAAAATCTAGATACTTTTGAATAAGGGGATTAAAAAAACTTTACTTCTTATAGTTTTTGAATAATTTTTTGAAGAATTTTAAGAGAGGTCAAATAAAGCATCTTTTAACACTTTTAGGTAGCATTTCAAGAATTTATATGAATTTGTAACAAAAAGTTATTCTCAAACAAAATTTATGATCATTGCTGGAATCTTGCCTAAAATTTAATTAGACTTGTTTCTTATAACTGAGAAAAAGCTAAATTTGTGCCATATTTGATATATAGAATCATCAACATCATCAATAACTAGTGTGCAACAATGTGTCCATTCATATTAGACATCAAGGAACTCCAAAAGGATATTTTTTGGATGTATCAAAAATTAGTGTAAATTCTATGCATAATATCTTGTTTGTTATAAGGATTGTAACAAATATATTACTATTTATGTTGTTTATTAGAGGGAAATGAATGTTGTAATTTCTTTGAGTGGTTTGATGAGAAATTTATTTCACAAAATTTAGATGTCATAAATGCCTTAAGAGAGAATAGTGTGACATGTAATGAACAAAAGAGATATGTTAAAATTACATAGAGAGATAGTAAACTTAGTTGGCTATAAGGTTTGATGATATTTCCTTAGATTATGTCTAATGCAACAATTAATGTTTGTATGTACAAGAAATAGAGATAATATTTTAACTATATTTAACCCTTTTTAAATTGTGAAAATGTATATGACATTATGTATGAAATTAATGAAAATGAGTTGTGATTTGATTTCATGCATATGTGTGCAAACATAAAAGATTAACAAAAAGATTCACTATATGTGGTGTTGTAATTACATACATATGATTCAATCTATAAATGCAAGAGTAGACAATAAATTCAAAGATCAACAAAATAATTCTTTACAATACTTAACAAAATAATTCTCTGCACTTAGTATTGTAATTACATACATATGATTCAATCTATAAATTCAAAAATAGACAACAAAATTTAAAAGATCAACAAAATGATTCCCTCTAAATGGCGCCTTAAACATGGTGTTGCAATTGCATACATCAAAAGAAATAAAAATTAGTCTATATATAGTACCATATGAACTATCCATGAATAAAAGTAAGTTGTTCATAATTATACAAGACTAAAAAGTCTTCATAAGTTTTAAAAATACAAAGGACCACAAGCTATACATGTCCTTTACTCTTAGTTCTTTTCATTAATCCAGCCTCTTCTTTTTCTCTTAACCTTTTCGAGATGTAATATATTCCAACTTTGGTTGCCTTCCTCATTCAATCTTTTGGACATGTCCTATCCCTTTCTTTGTGAAGCATCTACTATAATGCTTTCTTGAGAAGGCATCTGCACTTGACCCTGCATTGGATAAATAATGTCAATTTTTATTATCATAAACATTCTTTATTCAATATGAAATAAATAAGCTTATTATCATTTCGCTCATAGAAACTGACCTAGGTGTTGGCATCTTATAGATTTTGGAATTATGTCTAACTTTTTTACATTTCTTGCAAGTTACATTAGTCCTTATTGAAATAGTCTTGCCCCTCTTGCCTATACCAACTTCCATTATTCTCTTCTTCTTTGGCATTCCAACTCTTTTCTTATATATAGGAGGATTGAAAGTTTGTCCATGTTTATCTCCAAGTATTAACCATAACTATTCACCTGGTACTGAATTTATGTTATTCTGATAACACCTCATATATGCCTTATTGGTGAATTGGTGCACATAATCCTCAGGATCTCGTCTTCCCAACCTAATCAGTGACAAGGCACGACTGTAACGAGGTCCCAACATATTCATTTCTTTGTTCAAAGGTTGACAACATGGTGGTCATGCATATAATGCTCAATTTTAAATTTTTCATCACCTCTTATAAATGAGTTAATTTATTAGTGACATTTATATAAATAAGTGTTAATACAATTGATGTTAATACTGGCAAAATGAATCAAATAAGTTATAGCCTCCTTTTTATTTTTCTATAACTTTGAAACTATGTTAAGACATATCTAGCCATTGTTTTTAGTCATTCCTTGTTTTTTTTATGAAATATTTTCATCATAGTTGTTCACATCACTTCTAAGCAAGTCAATATCGGTTTATCTTGTACATTTATCAAATATTCATTAAAACACTTTATTGTGTTATTTGACAACAAATCACTTTTACATTGTTTGTCAAATGCATGTGTACACCATCTCTTCTTAGAAATTATTTCTAACCAATCATATACATCCTTGTTCATACTCTCTATCTTACTTATTTGTCACTTATAACCTTATTGTATACAATATAATGTAATACTCTACATATGGTCCTTGTAGATGGCTGGCAATTTGTATTTTCTTTGTAAATTGGCCCACAAATGCCTAAAGGAATAGTGATGGTCAAAATGTGCGTACTTATGCTCAAATAGTTCTTATAGACCTTGCATCACATGATAAAGATATGATCAATAAGAAATTAGGGGAAATATGAAGTTTACACTAAGAATATTTCATTATGTTACCTTCTATTTATCACCTAGAACACTCGTAATCGATCATTGCTAATATCATTAAGTAGGCTTCCCAATAACCATTTCAAAGTCTCCTTATTCTCGTCTCTTGCAACAACCCAAGCTAATATAAATATATTATCATTTAGATCCCTTCCAATGGCTATCAATAGTTTCCCACCATAACTTATCTTTAAATGATAGCCATACATACATATTATTGATATACATGCATTAACAAACCTAGATTTTACTTGTTCAACACATATGTAGCATAAGTTAAACATACCTTTAAGAGATCTGATGTATAGCTAATTGCCCCTATTGCATTCCATCACTGCCAAGAAGTACCCTCTCAACTTGTCATGTTATGCCCTTTCATCTCCACCCAACAAATACAAGGCATACATCTTAGCTTTATACAATTTGACGTTTATAATCTCTTCCTGGTAATCTCTTAAAACAAACCCCTTAAACCTAAATATAGTCTCTAAAGTATGTTAAATACCTACAAGTAATCCACTGATAATCAACTTTTGTACTATCAAATGATCTCTCACATAAATGAGAGTTTTAGAATGTCTTCAATATTTTAACATCAACTGAACACTTAATTATATTAGGCAACTCTTGTTAAGTCAAAATGACTTCACGTTTAGTGATTTTGATGAAGACCAAATAATCAAACGGACGCGGAAAGAAAGTGAGACGAAAGCAAACAAAAGTGAGACGGAAGCGCAAAGCCAAAAGTGAGACGAAAGCGCGAAGATAAAAGTGAGACGGAAGCGCAAACCGAAAGTGAGACGATAGAAATAAGACGGAAGAAACGACAGTTGGAAGAAACTGAGACGGAAGAACCGATACCACATCAGATGACTAATCAGCTTGAGTTAGTTACAAACCTCAACTAAATAGTTGATTCTTCAAAGATCAAGAAACAAGAAGAAAGAAGCAGTTATCAAGAAGCGGTTGAAGACGAAGGCCATAAATACGAGTCAGAGTCGAAGACTACAAAAAAGTTAGAGATTTTCAAAAAAGAGTTAGTGAGATTCAAATACCTAGAAATTTCATTGTGCTAAACGTATAGCTATTCTTATCTGTAACAAAAGCTCGAAATATATTTCTGTTGAAAGAAGAAAAGCAGATAGCTTAAAGAGGCTAAGTGTGAAAGAATACTTGTTGTAAGAGACCTGAAGAGGCTTAGAGTCAAAGAATACTTGTAACTTTGCGAAGTATAGGGAAATCTCATAAAGATCTCTGAAGACTGGACGTAGCCCACGGTTTGGGGTGAACCAGTATAAATCTGCTGTGTTGACACTCTCTCTCAACTCTCAACTATTAACTTTTACTCTTACTATTTCATCCAAGTATTTTTAGAAAATAAGTTGCAAGACTTTATACTACTGTAGTTCAATTGTTTTGAGAAAAGGAGGGGATCATCGAAAAAGAATACATAATTCAACCCCCCCCCTTCTTATGCATTTTGTATATTGAACATTAAGTCTATACTAACGTGTGATTTACTTCAATTGGTATTAGAGCGTGGTGTCCAAGAACCACCGTAACAAAATGTGGATAAAGATCCATGGCGGAATCACATATTTACATAGCTGAAGGTGCCTCAGTCACTAGACCTCCTGCGTTTAATGGAGAAGACTATCATTACTGGAGAGACAGAATACGGCTCTTCATCGAATCTACTCATATTGATCTTAGGGATATAATAGAAAATGGACCGTACACACCGGTAGATGAAGAAGGAAATCCTATTCCATGAATCAGATGGTCTGTAGATCAAAAGGCGAGATTTCAACTAAACTCAAAGGCCAAGTTCTTTTTGAGTTGTGCCTTAAGCAGAAGTGAGTGCGATAAAGTTCACGGATGCGATACTGCGAAGGAGATGAGGGATACGCTATCCATCGCACACGAAGGTACAAATCAAGTAAAGGAGTCCAAGATAAGCATTCTTGTACACCAGTATTGTAGCGCCCCTTACCCTAGGAAAACGCACCGGGACTTCCGAAGGTCATTCCGGCACATACCCGAGGATAAGGTTACACTACGTTCAATCACTACACTCACTTCATATGGCATCATATCATTTTTCACTTGAAAAGCATCATAAGAAAATCCCAATATTTTTGAAACCAACTTTTTCCTCATTTCATTTCACAAAAATCGATAGCTACATTGCGTCTTTCACATTTTTCCATATATACATCATCAAAAACCTATTATAATAATACTACAGGAAAGAGGAAAATATTTATACAATCTAACTAATCTGTCCAAAAAGCCCAGCTGATCGACCTTTGAGCCATGACTTCTGTCGCTAGTCACAATATACCCGGCTAGTAGAGCCTCTTCAGTAGTTAGAGCCGTCTCTCGGTCCTGAAAAGACAACGTTGCAATTTTGGTGAGTTTCGCAAACTCAATGAGGTAACCATGATCGATGGTTCACTCAATCCATGCAACACAACAATTCACATATCACTTAATTCACTACTTTGCATATCGCAAAAGTACCACACTTTCGCTTAAGCATAAGTCATTATGCATTTCAATCAATCAAACATACTTAACAAGATGCATATGAAATGTTCATGCGACACTTTTCTAATTATTATGTTGTTGTGACCGAGTGCCTGAACTGTCCCATATAGGGCTCATTAAACATTGAGCCTGAGGCTCTAAATCACTTGTGAGCTTGAGGCTCAGCATCACTTGTTGAGCTTTAAGCTCTAATCGGTGGCGACTCTGGTCACAACTGTCATTATCTGATTATGCATTCATGAATGGAATGCATGTACCACAATCATCACATTATAAAGCACATAGGTCTTCCCATTCACATTCAAGGAGCACTTCAATAATTCAATCCACATTACACAATCATCGGACCTCCTGTCCGGAATCCACAATCAAATCATATTCATTCAATATTCAAAACATATTTGTAAGCAAACAAATAATTAAGTGAGACCATCTAGGTTACTCACAAGTTGCTCCTAAAGCTAATGCCTGGAAGATCCGGCAACGTCCTGAGGTTGACATTCCAGTTGCTCCTCTATAACAAATAAAATACACAATATCACAATTTGCACCATCATAGGTATTCGATAATGCATATGTGTGGCATGAATTATGTACAATGCATGTTCATGATAATCCCAAGTACTATCCGTCACAAAATCGATCTCATATCAAAACTCATCTAAGTAAAATTTATACTTAGGTTTATGCCTCACTAGAACCATCGAAATCACAATTCATTATTCTCTGGCTTACTTCCAGATTTTCCAAAACAATCAGAAGGTGAGAATCAGAAGGTGAAAATGAAGTAATTTGGTCTACTGTTCACATACAATCAGAAGGTGAAAATGAAGTAATTTGGTCAAACTCTCTTCTAGAAAAGTGTTCCTCTATGCCTCATCTTTCCATTGACACCAAAATCACTCAATTTGGTTTAGTAATTTGGAAGATATGCCTCAAACATTATTAGGTTGTTCATATTCAAAGACAGTGTACTATGCTCAACTTCCATTCAGATATTAAACATCTTAGAGACTGAATTAGATTCCAATTTTTTCATACCATTTGTATTACCATGTCTCTAGTTTCACAAAACAATAATCATCTCATTTGGATCAGTATAACTCCAGAAATCATCAAAATACCGAAGTATGTTCAGTGGAATAACACTAGTTCATTCTACTTAAGAGCACACTCACTGTACCCATCCCACTCTTTTCACTCAATCTTTCTCCATTCAATTCATATAGCTATGATTCTTGGTGGAGATGTAGATCAATGTCTTACGAAACTAATGGTTCAAGAATCAAGTCAGTTGGAGGTCTAGAGAAGAAGTTATGGTCAAAAGAAGCAACCATGTTTATGACCTCAATCAACAAGAACCTATTTTGGTGCGATTTCCATAACTTTCACAAACAATGTCGGATTGATTTCATTTTTAGACCATTGGAAAGAGGACTTCGAGATCTACAACTTTCATGAAGACCTCGAAGGCCAATTCTATCTCCTCACTTTTGTATCGTCTTACTTTCACTTCGTCCCAAAACTTCGTCTTACTTTTGCGTCTCAAAACTTCGTCTTACTTTTTCGTCTCAAAACTTTGTCTTACTTTTGTGTCTCAAAACTTCGTCTTACTTTTACGTCTCAAAACTTCGTCTTACTTTTGCGTCTCAAAACTTCGTCTTACTTTTTCGTTTTACTTTTCACTCTTCAGAACAAATCCATTTAAAATGATCATAACTTTTGACTCCGATGTCCAAAGTTTTCATACTATATATCGTTGGAAAGATAAAAGAAAGATCTAGAACTTTTCAGAAGGAAACTTTGGCAAAATCTTTTTATATCAATTCGGAATTTTCCCCTAAAGTCTAAAGACGAGTTTTCCATTCATACACCAACGTACTGCACCAAATTCTCAACTTCATGACAACTTTTGCGATCCTTGGAGGCAGAATTAAAATTCAATGTCTCCATACGAAATGTAGCCGTATATCTCTAGTTTAGTCCAAATCAAGAATCATCTCATTTTGACAACTAAAGAAAATGTTGTGGCTAAAAGACTGAAGCATACTTAGTGAACATTTTCCAGATTTTCAAACTTTCAATACTTTACATCTAAGTCATCTTCTACGTAAATTATCTCTTCCATTCAACTCCAAAAATCACTTTTTTCAACACTTAATCACTAATAATCTTTCAAAACACTGAATTAACACCATAATTAGATTTCTCATCCCTCAACAACACAGTATTTATGAACAAACACGTAAATGCCATTTTCCATGCAAATGATAGTAACTTATCAAATTTATTTC
>JAOTBA010029068.1:0-17394 GCA_025629845.1 Erythroxylum squamatum
CTAATCCTTCACTTTAATCTCCAAAATTCTAATTCCAATTATACTTGCTAATTCCAAAGCTCACATAAATATATATATATATATATACATAATTAAATCAATTAAAGCAAAGTAAAAGCAATTAAAGTAAACGAATAAGTAAATAAATCAATAATAATAATAATAAAATTTCGGGGCCCAACATGTAGCATCAACTAAGAAAAGCTATAAAAACAACTTTTAAAATATACCAGTGGAATTGTGTAGAAACATAATTTTCCGCCTTAAATGCCCTAGATATATATACGATATAGTTTCATATGCTTTAAACTAACCTGATTTTAAATTTGATATATTATTGTTTCAATTTTATTTGTGTATCCTTTTGTAAACAAAAATAAAGAAAGAGTGGAGTTTACTAAAGAGATAGAGATAGGTTTCTCTTAAATATATACTTTCCGTTATTAATTTTGTCTTATATTAATTCCTTTTTCTTTCTTTATTTTCTCATTTCAACTTAGTTATATATTAGGTGCTTCATATTACAACGTTGATGAACTAATGTAAGGCACTCTTTAACTAGCTTTTTCTTCTCAAAGTTGTCTTCTTGACTCTTAGACTCTTTGTTCAATCATTACATCTGAACTGCACATTAAACATAGTATCTAATTTCTAGTTATTACATATTCAATCAACAACTTATCAAAAGATCAACTAAATTTGTCTTCGATAAACGTAAGTATAATACTATACAATTAAAGTATTTTCATCAATAACTTAATCTATATGAACCATTATAATAACGAGGTTTACTAATTCAAAATTTTACTTTTAATTAATAACTGCTCAAATATGAATCAATGTTCTACCTTATTCCAACACAATATATTTGTATACATATAAGTTTGGTGCCAAATCGGTGCACCCAATTATCAGGATATTGAGCTAATCAACTTGCCTAAATTAGTGGGTCTATGATACTAACAGAAAATACTTCCTATTCTAAAGATATGTACAGCTAATGATTCGCAAACTAATTACTGACAGAATCTGATAGATATAATGCAGATATTCTCATTTTATCCCCCCTCAAGTTGGTGCATGCAAGTCTTGAATGCCCAACTTGCCCAACAAATAATTAAATTGTTTAGTGCCAAGAGCCTTGGTGAAAAGATCCGCGAGTTGGGTGTGAGAAGGAACATAAGAGGGACTGAGATGGCCCTAAACTATTTCATCCCGAACAAAGTGACAATCGACTTCAATGTGCTTCGTGCATTCATGGAAGACGGGGGGCGATATGGAGGGTAGCTTGGCCGTCACAGTAGAGGCGAATGGGCACAGTGTGGGAGATGCCAAGGCTAGAAAGAATATCCTTTAGCCATGTTAACTCACAAGTGGTGTTAGCCATGGAGCAATATTCGACTTTCGCTGAGGATTTGGAGACAATGTGTTGTTTCTTGGTCTTCCAGGAAACCGGTGAGTTGCCGAGTTGAATAAACCAACCAGTGAGAGACTTGCGAGTTAGAGGGCAGCTCGCCCAATCTGAGTCACACCAGCTATAGAGGCAAAGGTCACTGTCGCGACGCAAGAGGATACCCTGCCCTGGGTGTCCCTTCAAGTAACGAACCACGCACAAGGCAGTATGCCAGTGGTCCTCCCAGGGGGCCTGCATGAGTTGAGATAAAATATGAACACTGTAAGACAGCTCAGGTCGTGTGAAACAAAGGTAAATGAGGCGTCCAACGAGGCGGCAGTATTGGCTAGGATAAAAAGTAACGGGCCATCCGCTAATGCTAAGCGGTGATTTTCTTCCAATAGAGTGGGAATCGGTTTGGCTCGAAGCAACCCAACTTCTGTTATAATGTCCAAGGAATATTTTCTTTGGCACAGGTAGACACAAGTGGGGGATTGAGCAACTTCCACCCCGAGGAAGTATTTGAGGCGCCCCAAATCCTTCATGTGAAAACAACGATGGAGATAATTTTTAAATTGTTAAACAGTAGCTGAATGATTACCACCAATGTCAAGGTCATCTACATAAACCAACACCACAAGCCACACATCACCTTAATGAAGAGTGAACAATGAGTAGTCTGAATAAGACTGTTGAAAGTCGTACTTAACTAAAGCAGCAGAAAGTTTTGCAAACCAACAGCGAGGGGCTTGCCGTTAGCCATAAAGTGATTTACGAAGTTTACACACTGCTCCTGGTTGTGACACTTGGAAATCGGGAGGTAATTTCATGTATACTTCCTCTTCAAGATCACCATGTAGGAAAGCATTGTAGACATCCATTTGATGAAGTTCCCAGTCTTTAGCAGCTGCTACAGCTAAGATGGTGCGGATAGTGACCATCTTGACCACAGGAGCAAAAATCTCATTATAATCTAGTCCTTCAACTTGGTGGTTACCGAGAATGACTAACTGTGCCTTGAATTGCTCAAGACTCCCATCTAAGTGATATTTAATTTTATAAACCCACTTGTAACCGAGAGCTTTCTTCCCCGGAGGCAATGTCGCGAGATCCCAAGTGCCATTATCTTGAAGAGCTTTTACTTTGCATGCAATTGCCTCCCTCCATTGAGCGTCTTTGATAGCCTTAAAGAAGTGCACAGGTTCACATTCTACATGTACAATAGTAGGGAAAGTGCGGTGATAGGAAGAAAATTTGTCACAAGATACATAGTTGGCAAAAGGATAGGACACACCTGAAGAAACTGATGGAGGGGGAGAGCGGGCTGGTGAGTCATGGTGTATCACGGTTTGAGAGAAATAGTCTTTGAGTTTCACTGAAGGTTGCTTAATGCGCTGCCCTCTGCCTAGTGGAGTGCTAGGGACAACAGAGGTAGCAGTGGGCGCTGCCGTGTCTTCAATCACTAAGGCCGCATCATCGTTAGTGTTAGAACCCCCCTTTCGGCGGTGGTCGGTGCTGTAGGAAACGTGGGTTCGGAATCTTCAGATGCAATGTTGGGCGCCGCTATATGAGTGCCTGGTGGGCCACCGTCACTACCTTCCGATTCTTCAATTATAGTGTCAACAAATCCTTCGGGGGCCCGCACTTGTGGAATGTGCTCGTCTGCTTCACTGGGTTGAGTGGAAAAGGGGAACTCTTCTTCCACAAACTTAACATCACGTGAGATAAAAATAATTCCTTTCTTCAAGTCAAAGAGCTTCCATCCTTTTTGTCCATACGGGTAACCAACAAAGACACATTTTCGACTTCTACTATCAAATTTATCCCCTCGTCGGCTTTGGTTGTGAGCATAACATAGAGAACCGAATACCCGCAAGTGATTATAAGATGGTGGCTTCCTATGTATCATTTCATACGGGGTCTTCCCATCAAAAATTGATGATGGTGTTATATTAATTAAATACCCGGTAGCCAAAATGCATTCTCCCCAGAAGCAAAGAGGGAGTTTTCCTTAAAAGTGTAGTGCTCGTGCAACATTTAAAATGTGTCGATGCTTCCTTTCCACTCTTCCGTTATGTTGAGGAGTCCCTGTACATGATGTTTGATGAAGGATTCCATGTTGCATAAAATACTGTTTTAAACACATGAATTTAGTCCCATTGTCGCTGCGCACCATTTTTACCCTTTTATTGTACTGTCGTTCAATTAGGGAGAACAAATTGACCATTGAGCTTGCCACCTCTTTCTTTTCTCTCAACAAATATATCCATAAAGCCCGAGAGTAATCATCAACTAAAGTGAGGAAATAAGATGCACCGCAAGTTAATGGGGTTCTATAAAGACCCCATAAACCACAATGTATTAAATCAAAAATATTTGAGGCTCGAGAATCACTTAAAGGAAATTTTTCTCTCGTTTGTTTCTATCTTTCACATACTTCACACAATTTATTGAAGCACTCATACTTACAATTGCTACTCAAATTAGGAAGCATTTGAACCACTTTAAAAGACGGATGTCCCATTCTCTTGTGCCAAAGCTCGAGTTGTTTTTCTGCACTAATCTGAAAAACTTGCATCCCACACACACCATGATACAGATAAACCCCATCTTTTCGCTCACCTGCTCCAATCAACATCCTCGAAATGAGGTCCTACATTACATAAAACTTGTTAGTGAACAACACCAAGCACTGCGCCTCATCTGTTAATTGTGAAATTGATATCAAATTGCATTTTAATGTTGGCACATATAACACATTTTTTAATCTAAGTCCTCCATCAAGAACAACATCTCCTTCTTTCTTTGCTAGCACCTGTTCACCATTTGGCAACCCCACCGAGCAACCTCCTATAGTACGCTCCTTGCTGAGATTTCTCAATGTTTCTGTCATATGGTTAGAGGCAGCACTATCTATGATCCACAAGTCACAAACATCCTTACCAGACATCTTTTTGTTTTCACTGGTTTTTTGGGAGTTTAACATTTCCAGAATGGCATGCCATTGCTCATTGCTCAGGCCTAACACTTCGCACCTTCCATTCTTTGTTCCCGTATTAGTGTGGCTACCTTCAATAACTTGTGTCACATTGGCACGAATCGTCCCACCTCTTCCTTGGCTTCCACCTGCCTTGGATCGGTTCCTTTCAGTCTTCCCCCCTCGTTTCGTGGCCGTTCACCTCACCAGTCGGGGTATCCTATGATCTGAAAGCACCCTTTTACATCATGTCCTGGTTTGCCACAGTGAGAGCACACCACTGACGTATCCTTCTGCTCACCTCGTCCTTTGGCTTGTATCCCGTCTGGACATCGAGGCCAACAAGCATCCCTCTCTCTTCCTTTGATTTGGCAATTGACTTCATTCTCTCCTCTTGTACCATGGTTGCGTAGACTCGGTTTAGCGAGGGCAAAGGGTCTGTCACTAAGATATTGGAATGTGTTGTCCCATAGGTCATGTCATCCAGACCCTTCAGAAATTGATGAACCTTTTCTTCTTATCTTTGCTTCTCAAGCTGAGATGCAATGTTACACTTGCATCCTCCACACGTACACCTTGGAATTTGTTCTTAGTTGGCTAACTCGTCCCATAAAATTTTTAGTTTTCCATAGTATGCAACTATGGTCATTCCCTGTTGCTTGCACTCTGCTAGTTCTACCTTCAATTGCTAAATTCTTGGTCCGTTTATCATTGAGAAACGTTCTTTAATTTCTTCCCACATGTCTTTCGCATTTTCTGCATATGCAACAGTGGAATGCAAACTTGGCTCTATGGTGTTCAGGATCTAAGACACAATCATGGACTGGACTGTCCACCAATCTTCTAGTTCTGGTGCATCATTCAGTGGTTCCTTGTGAGTTCCATCTATGAACCCCCACTTTCTTCGAGCCCTTAGAGAGATCTTTATGGCTCTAGGTCGTTCCTCATAGTTCTTGCCTCGCAGTTGTACTTGCGTGATCATGTTTCCAAGGTTGTCACTCGCACTCAGCTCATAGGGTGATGGAGTCTTCTTGCTCTCATTCCCTTGAGTTTTCTTGATTTCTTCATCATGCTTCTTTTCTTCTGTTCCTGCCATTTTTACTGCGAAAGTCAGCGCTCTAATACCATGCTCAAATATGAATCAATGATCTGCTTTATTCCAACACAATACATCTATATATATACAAGTTTGGTGCCAAATCGGTGCACCCAATTATCAGGATATTGAGCTAATCAACTTGCTTAAATTAGTGGGTCTATGATACTAACAGAAAATACTTCCTATTCTAAAGATATGTACAGCTAATGATCCGTAAACTAATTGCTAACAAAATCTGATAGATATAATGCAGATATTCTCGTTTTAATAACTCTTGTAGTGTTCATAATTTTCTATTTTAAATGGAGATCATCAAAATTTTCTATACTAAAACCCAGCAAAATTTTAACTTCATTTTTAATTTTTTTAATATGAATAACGTTAAATTGATTATAGTAACCAAATACGAATATTTATTGCTTTGTCAATAAGTTCTTACCTTTAAATTAGTAATTTTTTGTTGCCAGTAATTATGTATCTACAAAATATCTTAGCAGATTCCTAAATATTCTAAACACCTACCAACTATCTTACATAATCTGGCCAATATCTTGAATATTAATATAAAGTACAAAGTTTTTCCGAATTTCTCTGAAATATCTGTAGAATTTATATTGATATATTTGATAGAATATTATCATCATTTTCGTATAATATACGCCTAACCATATAAATAATCATTTATTAAGTAATACAAAACTATTTGTTTTTCTTTACTTTTTATATGGTATCATAGGTAAGGCTTATATATTTAGAAATGAGTTTTGTTTTGTATTGATCGAAAAAAATTCAAGATATTATACTGGGAAATAAATAGTACCAAGTAAAGATATCAATCAGTACGTGCTAGGAATAAGTTAAAAAAAAACTTTAAACCTTAGTGATGTGTCTCCTATCCTCATCTGCGCTACTTTCCACTTCTCTTGTCTAGTCTCCTCCTCTGGCCCTCCTTTGTCGTTTATCCTCTTACTCCAGCTCACTGCTCTTCAGCTCGTCACAACTTATTCCCTTTTAGGTCGTCTCCTACTACAACTCTTAGGTCATCTACTCGTCTCTTTACTATAACCCTCGGCTCTTCTTCCTGATCCCTACCACCACTCCTCGCCACTAGCTTGTAAGTAATCTCATTGCCACTTGCTGCTTCTCTCCTTACTACTAGTTTTTTCTTGTTTCAATTTTGTTAATTGTTTGAGTTATTTCTTCAAATTCTCGTGGCTTCAAGTTGTTGGACTTGGTTATTTGAATGTGCGTGAGCCAAATGAAATCATCTAATGGGATAGGATATCATCAAGTTGTTGGCAACTTATAGCTGTAGATTTGTAAATGCTTGATAGGAATGTTACACTTTTTAAAGACATCAAAGAAATTAAAAGAATAATACGAGACAATTATGTTGTTTGTTAATAAGTGTGAAAAGCATCAGACTTGGCCAAATTGTCACGATTGTGATAGAAGCATCAGACATGGCCCACGATTGTGGCCTTCCTGACATGGTCGTGACAGAGAGCTTACACAAGCCACGATCATGGCCTACATTGCGCAGACGCAAACACATCAAGTATAAAAAGAACAAGACAAAAGATGAAAGAGGAGCTTTTGATCAGCCACCACATTTAAACGCTAAAGGAGAGAACTTTGAGAGATCGAGAAAGAGAAGAAGGAAGAGAGAACAGGAAGACGACGCAAACTCGACGTGCTTCTCAGAATAAGAAGCTTTTCGAAGTCGTAGCCTCCCATCGTCCATTCGAGTTCTATTTCCTATATATTTCATTTTTATTTGATTGTAGAATTGGGATATCTAGTTTGATGTTCTATACTCACCTTTGGAATATTATTTTTGATTAATGAAATTTGATTGTTTTATATGTTTATTTAATTAATTGTGGTTTAATTCTGCACTTCATATCTCGATAATAAACTGAGAGGGTGAATCGAGAAAAAAATGGTTAAATTGGGCCGTTAGAGTTAGGTTGTAACATCCTATTACCTACGTTGAGGCTAAAGTAGGAAATATGAGAGACTACTGAGAGATTATAAATACATCTTATGTTCATGCATTAGATGATATACACATACACGTGAATATTGAACTTTTGCACATGAAAATAACTGTACATGTATTCATGGATAATTCCAGTTATAATTGATTTATGATGTGATATTATTGAGAATTGTGAAATTGTTGTATTGAAAATTTAATTGGTGAGCATATTGGTTAATTTTGAATTTTGGTGAACTTTAGGAATAATTTCCGAAAATGTTGGATATTATTGTACTAAGAAAAATGCCACTTGGCAAGTAAATTGATGTATGTAAAATGGAAATGAGAGTAATGCTATTGAAGAAACTTGTGAGAAGAAGATGATGTTGAAAACTTAGGAGATAATTGTAATGAAAAGTTGAGAGTTAATGGAACTAGTTCAAAAAGAACTAGTTAGTTTGGGGAAATTGGCTAAGGTCTTAAGAAGTGGACAGGTGTCTAAGTTTAAAGTTAAATTTTCTTAACCTTGAAAAACTAAGTACTGTACTCTTGTCTTCATCTTCCTCGTAGCTTCTTTCTCAAGTTTTTCTGTAACACAAAGTTTTTCATAAAAACTCCACCAAAGTTAAACCTTGTTTTCATCTATCTCTTAGCTACTCCCAACTTTGGTTTCCTTCTCTTTGCCTTAAGAAAAACCGAAGCTTGCCAACCCCTAAAGTGGTATACGTGAGTTGCATGAAAACTAGGGCTTCTTGAGGTTTTGACGAAGTTGGAGTTTTATCAAGTAAGTACATGTAAATCCTTATGAGTTGTTGGTTTATAAGATAAATTTGATGATTTATTTGACATTGCATTATCATGGAAATAGTGGCCATTTTCATGATACTGTGTAAATAAGATGAAAATCTAGATATATTATCATTTCGTATTTGACGATTATTCTGTTATCAGATAGTGTAGAAATGATTTTTAAGCTAGAAAGAACCAAAAAATATGCATAAGAAGAGTACAGAAATTTGGAAAGTTGATGGAGAAATATATGCTCTACTTTTCTTTTCACCGTGTATATATGTATACATACGTGAATATCTTTGGCGGTTGGAGACATGAATCGAAAACGAGTAAAGGGTTAAGATGAAAGGTGAATTAGTGATATCTAGACGAGTTAAAATGAAATGGAAGAGTTGATGGAACTGAATGAGTGTAGCAAAAAAATATGAAATGCGGAACAAGAAGAAGATGCATAACTAATATTTGGTTTTCGATGATTTTGAGAATTTTGAGTAAACTTGTATATTTAGTTGTACTGTGAATGTGTTGTGCATGAGTTGAATGGAAATGGAGTAGAAAGAGTATAAATAAATTTGAAATGTCAAATTTAATGAAAGAAGAGAAAAAGACGAGAAAAAGATGAACAGTATGCAGCAAAATGAAGTAAATGAATGTATTTTTTTTCTGATTTTTGATGTTTGATGTTAATTCCTTGATTTTTGATATGTTTTGAATATGTTGAGTTGCATGGAAGACGAAATTGGAGAGAAGATAAGTTAGAGAAGTTGGTTTAGAATAAAAGAAAGAAAAGAGAAAAAAGGGTAAAATTTTGGTATGAAGCTTCCATGATTAAACTGTATTGATCTAGAAAGATTTTGACAAAATTGTCTTCATGAAAGTTGTAGATCCTTCTTTTAGCTTTTAATGATATAAAGTCTGAAATTTTTGGAGTTCTAGATTGAAAGTTTGGAGGTTCGAAGTGAGGGTGTGCGATTCACCGAATGTCACAATCGTGACAAAGCGTGATCGCGACTTCGCAAGTCGATGGCCAACTCGCGATCGTGCATAAGGTTGGAGGCTGACGCAACATCCTTCGATCTTTTGGTTATATCTCCTTCTTCCGACCTCCAAATGACATAGGATTTGAACCACTGCACTCGAAATACATTGCTCTACCTCTCCACCAAAAATCTTAGCTATCTGAAATCATTTGGGAGAGATCGAACGAAAAATGTGGGATGGGTATGATTGAGTGTGCACAGGCGTGAGTTTTTCTTGCACACCCGTGACTCTCTCACACCCGTGACTCTTCTCCCTCATGCTCGTGAGTGTTGATTGTTGGAGTGGTTTTTAATTGTCACATCGTGACACTGTGCTCTCTAATAGTTAATTGTGACTTAATTTTAGTTTGTGCGCCCAAGAGCAGTTTGAAAACTGAACTGCCTTATTTCTTTTAACCATAACTTCTTCTCTAGGCCTCCTTCTTGAACCAATAGGTTCCTAACACATTATTCTACCTCTCTATAAAAATTGGTAGCATTCTGAATTGATTTTGAAAAGATTGATTAAATGAAAGTAAGGGAATCTGTTGGAATAGTATGAACTAGTATGATTTCAATGAACATGCTTGGATATTTCGGTTATATCTTGCTTTATAGTCATCCTAATGAGATTATTTTTTATTTGTAGTAAACTAGAGACATAGGGCTACAAATTATCTGAAGAAATTGAATTTTGATTCAGTCTCTAAGACTTTCAATGTCTGGATGGAAGTTAAGTATAGTGTACTGTTTCAGTGTAAAAATATTCTGAAAACGTTTGGGGTATAACTTTCGGATTACTGAAAAAAATTGAATGAGTTTGGTTTCATTAGAAACGTAAGAAATAGGAGAACAATTGTCTAGAAGAGAGTATTGCCGAATTACTTCATTTTCATTATCTAAATGTTCAAGAAAAGTAGACCCGAAAGTCAGTTTTGGGAAAATCTGAAAGTGATACATTGAGAAATGAATTGTGATTTTAATGGTTTTATTGAGGTATAAGCCTAAGTACAAATGATACTTAAGTGAGTTTTGATATTGAATTGATTTTTGTGATGAGAATAATGAAAAAATACCCAAGATTGTCATGAACATGCATTGTGCATATTTCATATACATTCATGTGCATTAATAAACACTTATAATTGTGCAAATTGTGATATATGTATATTGCTTGATATAGAGAAGCAACTGGAATGTCAACATCTAGACGTTGCCGAAACTTCCAGGCATTAGCTTCGAGAGCGACCTGTGAGTAACCTAGACGGTCTCACTCAATTAATTGTTTGCCTTATATTATGTTTGACTTATTAAATGAATGTGATTTGATTGTGTTGATTTCGGACAATGAAGGTCTAATGATTGTGATATATGAATGAGTTATTGAAGTGCTACTTGCATGTGAATATGACGGAATAAATGTTACTCAACAATGATGTTGAATGCCGAACCTTGGGTCCGATGAAAATTGTGATCTGATTGTGAATTTGCAAGCATACGATTGATTAAGATAATGATGTATGAAGCATTTCAATTCATGAATGCATGTAAGATAAAGGAAGTTGTGACTGGAGTCGCTAGTGAAAAAAAGAGCTTAAAGCTCAGAATGTGAAAAGAGCCTCAGGCTCAGTTGTGAATGTACCCAGTATCCACTAAAAGATATGGGACATAATTTGACACAGCTCGGTGTCCACTAAGGGATATAAGCTAGTAAAAAGTCACTCGGTCACAACGACAATAATAAATGAAAGTGAGTCTCACGTACATTGCATTTATACTTTATATGTGTATTTTATATGATTGAAATGATTATGATGATTATTCTGAAAGTGAAATGTGATATTTTGTGAATATGCAAAGATGTGAATAAATTGTTACGTGTAATGATGTGCTACATGAATTGAGTGAACTATCGATGATGGTTACCTCATTGAATTCGCAAAACTCATCAAAATTGCAAAGTTGACTTTTCAGGACCGAGAGACGACATTAGCTACTGAGGGACGCTACAAGCAGTGTAGACTTGTATTTTTGGGAAAGAGAAGAAATGGCTCAAAGGTCGGTCAGCTGGGTTTGGACAGATTTGATTGATTTTGTGTATTTCCTTATTCATGTAGCACTTTTTGTATTAGGTTATGATGTTGTACAAGTATGGATGTTGAAAGATACATTGTAGACATTCGGTTTTCATAAATGAAATAAGGAAATTTGATTTTAAAATATTGTGACTTTCCTTATAATGTTTTATAAGAGAATAAAGATAGATGATGTCATATTAAGTGAATATTGTGATTGAACGTATCGCACCATTATCATAGGATATGTAATGGAACGTCCTCTGGGCGTTCTGGTATGTATCCTAAGGTAAGAGGGTGCTACAATAGTCTTGTACTTTTGGAGACAAAGAAGAAATGACTCAAAGGTCAATTAGCTGAGATTAGAAGATTAGATAGACCTTTTTGTGTATTTCCTCTTTCATGTAGTGTATTTTGTATTAGGATATGATGATGTTCATATTTGGACAATATTGAAAACTGTCAATGTAAATATTTGGTTATATGAAATGAAAGGAGAAATTTGGGGTTTTTAAAATATGATGTTTTTCATTATGATGTCTTATAAGAAAATAAAGAATGATGATGCCATATTAAGTGAATGTTGTGATTGAACGTAGCACACCATTATCATAGGTTATGTACTGGAAAGTCCTCAAGGTATTCCGGTTCGTACTTTATAGTAGTGGGGGTGTTACAGATCGATACCAGTACTGTATCGTATCATAACTAAATCTGGTACTAGTACCAGTATGGCATTCACATCATTGCTTTTTTATGTTATATTAATGTTCAGTTTCAATAAAACAAAGGATATGAACAATTTAAGAATAATACATAAATATAATATGAATCTCATAATTATAATCTCATTGTAGCTTCATTTGCAATCAACATTAATCTCTTGGACTTTATCATATACAAATAAATACGTATAAGATAAAAATGTCTATAAATAATATTGTTATTACGCTACAACCAACCGATTGGCTCTAATTTATAAATCAACAACTTGAACATGTGTAGACCTTTTAATGATTCTTAATTAGAAGCTTTGATGAGAATATCTTGAAAAGGGAGAATTTTACATATATAAAATACGAGGTATGCTTGATTGATTTGAAATGTCTTAAATTTGTGTTTATTACATAAGAGTTTTAAAATTTTAATATCATATTTTCTTATATAAGATAACGAGAAGTGTGTTGCCTTTATGTAATATGGTAGCAAATTCATAAAAAGAGTATTGAAGTTATTAATAAGTTAAAGCGTAACAATAAAAAACTTATAAAGAGTATTGAGTATTTTGTTGCTAAAGAAATGAGATAGATTTGTATTTTGATGCTTGTTTCATTGGTTCTATATAGAATTGCCATGGGTTTTTGTTTTCTACTTTTCTTTAAGTAATTCAAGTTAACTAAATAATTAATGAAAGTTGTTGAAAGTTAGCTTAGTCCTTTTTTATTACTTCAATTAATTATAAATCCTATTTTGCATGTTCTAAAGGGAAAAGTAAAATTAATATTTCTAGTGTCATGCAATTACTTTTCTTATCTATCATATAACTGCATTATCAAAAGTAGTAACCTTTTCAATTGGTTGGCTATAGCAAGAAGACTAGAAACCTATTTTTTTGATAATAGGATCATATGAAAAGGGAAAAAAACATGTATTATGATCGAATTTAATTATTTTTGTTAAGAGGCATCTTGTAATTATGTTAAGCTAATGATACTACACCCAATAGTAAATCTATTATTTTATTCGTGGCATACACAAAATCATATCTTCTAAATACTCATTTATATTAATTTCCTTACAAGCATCATAGCTAAGTAAATACTCGGTTCTATTAATTTTCTTGTGAACATAGTAGCTAAATCAAATAGTAAGCATGTTTGAATTCAATAACTAAAATTCGATAGCAACATTAAAAAGAGAAAATCTTGAATTTTTTTTTCTTTCCTCATTCGAATTGTCATCAATGCTTTTAAAATATATCCTCACCATTAAGCTTAATTTCACCATATCTTAGAATTAATTGAGTAACATAAAAAATTTCTCACTAATTCCTTCTTTTAAGGTTCGTCCTCTTTAGAGTACTCTAAATTACTGAATTTTGTTGTAACATTACATTTTTTATCATATATAGGATCTTCAAAGTATGATTACTATCTTTCAAAGGTAATTGATTTAAGGTCTTTCTTTAGGGATTTTCTTTAAATTCATGACTAGTTGTAGAAATAAATGTGACCTCAAGGCAGTTGGGGTCTTAAGTCTCAACAGACTATTAAATGAATAAATTGATTAGACATAATGGAATGATGAATTTTTAACTCTACCTGGGTCAAAGTAACTATAATCTTACTATCTTAATGAGATTGATCGTTTGTTATAATATTCAAATTTACTTTTACCAAACAACCAAAGAATATTGTTGAGCTTCTTTTCTTTGATTCTTTTTATTTTTAGAGCAGTTCATGTCCCAATGCTCTATGTTATGATGATGGAAATGAGGCAAAGGCTTGAGGCCTATTCTTCTTTGATTTTCTGCTTGGTTTCTTTTTAATGCTAAATTTTGTAACAATTTTAGGCTCGCCTTCCCCTATTGCTTTCTCAGGTGAGGTCGAAGGACTAACTTCAGCAATCCTTCAAACCTAATTTTTGTTAGGGGATTTTCTCCAAAACTTTCCTAGATCTGTGGCTAAATTGGAGAGTTGTCTCTTGTTAAGGCTTAGGTCTCCACATCTAAAATTCCCCGAGCGAGCTTGTGTTTTTCTGTTCCTTGTTAGTAATTAACGAGGTGCTTCTAAGATTGGTCACAAGAGATAAGGTTAGTATACTTCCTCTGGTATCATTGCATCTTGAGAATTTTCTAACTTCGTAGCCTGTATGTTAATATTCTAATTAGTAGCCTTTCTTTCATTCAAAGGGACTTACTTTTCTTCTTCCCTATTCGATTGAGGCTTGCTAGCTTTTGAATTTAAAACTTCAAAACTTTCTCCTATTGTGAAGCTTTTTTCCAAAGGGATAGGATGGTCCATAATGCTAGGTGACAATAGAGGAGGCTAGGCTTCTATGATGCATTTTTAGAACCTTTTGGTAAAAGTTTACTAGTAGCTAATAAGTTTCCTCGAGAAAAGCAGAATCCTAGGTTGAGGAGGATAGTGGAATAAATGGTGAAGAAGGTTCAAAGGAAGGAACGATGCTTCAGCCCAGTTAAGTTCTATCCTTTTGGCATGTAGGTTAAGTTCCTAATGGCACACATGGTGGACATATGAAGCCAAAGGAAAAATTGACACAGTGAGTGGTGTTTTTAGGTTATTGCGTTCTGCTGGAAATTAATCACTAGAGTATTTTGAGAAGATAAGTTGTTTTGTAAGTTGTGACATTTTGATTCGCCTTACATTCAAATTTTTCAGGAAAAAAAAAAAAAAAAGGAAGGAACGATGCTTATCTCTCCCGACTCCATGATTGATTTCTTTTTGACAGAAGGAAAAAAATAAAACCAAATTCCATGCGAGAATGTTCCTGCACTAAATCGTTCCTATGGCATATAAAGTTAGTATTTCTTTTTTATTAAGAGCCTTTCGTTAATGGAAACATGATACATGTTCAATGTCAAATCAGCGCAATACCTAACAGAATTTTCTTATAAAAACACTGCTTAAGGAAGGTAAGAGAAAGGTTTTCATATACAAGTACTGTCTAAAGCGGCGATGAGAAGCTCATTTACATAGTTATGGCAGGTCAGATTGAGACGTTAGTGCGTCAAATTGGTAAAGTTATGCGAGGCGCAATTACTAGTGCGTAAATAACCTCGACTCCCCTTGAGATTCTCTCGATTCCAAATATCTTGAATTCAAAGTTAAAAAGAAAAAGAAAAACTTGACTTTGGTGTCATTACATGTAAGTGAGAAGTACCGTTTACATGAAGGATGGTACTGTTACACAAACCAAGCCTTAGATAAGCTGATGCAACTGAAGTACAACATCATAACAACTTAAAGAAAGGAAACCAGATATCTGAATTCTGAAGCAAACATATCCATATCCAGCTTTCTTTTCCCTTCTCCGTATATATCATAAGCTTCTTGACTTGTGGCAAACCTTCACTTGACACTGTCACACATAAACTAGAAAGAAAATAAAATAAAAGGTACGGAAAATGGAAAGGTGTAGTCTTCTGAAAATAGATTACATGGCCCTTACAGCTTGGAACCTGGGTTCCTTGGGAAGAAACTTCTGAATGGCATAGATCGACATGTAATCGCCAAACACAAACTTTGGATACGCTTCAACAATCTCTTGGTTATCTTTCTCCACAAGTTGTTGTGCAGGAGCTATGGTGGCCTTTAGAGACGGGTTATAGAATGAAGCGATTGATCTTCTGTTGCCATCTCTGGTGGCTAAAACCCTGTGCCATGTACTCTTGTATCTGCCATTGCTTAGGACCTCAATCTGATCACCGGTGTTGATCACTATGGTGTTATTCAGTGGCTGAACGTCAATCCATTGCCCATCTTTGAGGATTTGAAGGCCACCAACTCGGTCATCCTGGAAGAGTAAGATCACACCTCCAGCATCAGTATGTGCTCTAAGCCCATTAACAAGTTCGGGATGTGGGCATGGTGGATAGTGACTGACTTTGGTTCCAAAGAAGGCACTGTCTTCTCCTCCATTATTGAATGCATTCTTTATGTATCCTTTTGGTAATCCCAAGTTCTCGTCCATTACTTCCATGAGTCTCTCAGCCAGTTTCTTAAGTTCAGCTCGGTACTCGGCCATGGTTTCCCTGCCAGCAGCATCAATAAGTTAGATTCCTTCCATACAATTAGCCAAGGAAGAACGACTTTGACTGAACTTTCTTAATACGTGTTTATTTTGTTTTGGCTAATTTTCCGTAATACATGTTATTATTTCTAAAGACCCGTACTTGGTGAAGGGTAGTGAACGACTGGTGATATTCTTTTATGTTTTCTAGGAAATCAGTCTTGTTAACAGGTGAGTGAAACATCTTCCAAATCCCAAGACTGCCTTGGTAATGAATAATGTGTGCAAGCATCAAAAGTTTCGATCTGTCGTTAATGATGAAAGTTAAAGTCTGATGTAGACAGATATATAGGTGGTTCATTGAAACTTACTTGAATCCAGGGGTTTTCAGTTGCCAATCTTTGTCGTCTAGAAGAGTGATGACATCTTCCCAGTCCATATTTTCCAACTTCTCACCGTTCTTTGAATTATTGTAAAGTGATTTCACTATTGCTGAATTCTTGAAATCTTCTTCTCTTTCCAACTTGAAGAACTCTGAGCAAACCCTCTTCACTCTGGCCAGAAGCTCTTGGGGAATGCCATGGTTCACCAGCTGTTAAATGATTTAACAAACAAATCATGAAACTGTTGGTTTCATAGAATCATAACAATTCCAGGAGTAGTCTAATTGACACAGAAAATGAGTGAAAAAAAGGTCACCTGAAAGAAGCCCCAGTCCTCGCACCCATTGGCGATCTCGGCCAGTGCCTTGGCTCTCTCTTCACCATTGCCATTAACCTTGGAGAAATCAATCACTGGAATTGCCATTGAATTCGAGGAGATTTGGGAAATGTAGCAAATACTAAGCTTTTTGTTGGAGATAGCGTTGTGCATGGGATGGGAGGGTGTATTTATACCACTTTCTAGTTAGTTAGAGCTCATCGCATAAACGGTGGCCAAAACTTGTTCTTTTTTTTTTAACAAGGGGACAAAATGCCTCTAAATGCTAATTAGAGAGGACGCCACCTAGGGAAGGTTGTGCGAGAGAGATCCTGTGCAAGGATAGTACTGATGCCAGCAGGAGGAATAGGGAATTCATGTTAAAGGCTTAAAGCAAAGTTGGTCATCCAATCGACAACGGAGTTTTCTTTACGGTAGGTGTGTAGACATTTCAGTTCCCAATCCTTGTGGAGTAGTATTTTGAATTTGGAGATTAAGGTCCAGTTGTAGTGGGTATTGTTAAGTGACCATTTCACCACAATAGCTTAAGCTGTTGTGTGAGGCCAACTTAATTGGTTTTATATATTCACTAACACACCCCCTCAAG